>JANIJG010012435.1:0-22955 GCA_024611175.1 Megaceryle torquata
ACCAGTTACAGCTCTCCAGCTGGACTTGGCACCATTGACCACCACTCTCTGGACTCTATTGTCCAACCAGTTACTAACCCATCTTACTGTCTGCTCTTCTAGCCCATACTTCCTGAGCTTCTCCACAAGGATGTTATGGGAGACTGTGCCAAAAGCCTTGCTAAGGTCAAAATAGACCACATCCACTGGTCTCCCTGCATCTATCCAGCCAGCTACAATACCATAGAAGGCTATTAGATTAGTCAAGCATGACTCCCCCTTGGTAAATCCATGTTGACTACTTCTGAGAACCTTCTTCTCTTCCATGTGCCTAGAGATGTCCTTTTGAGGACTCGTGTCCAAGATTTACAGATTTGACTAGAGGTGTTAACATCTCTTAACTCCAGATTGTCAAGTGGAGGCTTGTACAATGGACAGTGCTCTCTGTGCTCATAGGGATTTTATAAGACAGTGACTGTACTTTGAACATCTGTAGAGGAGTTCTGCAGGAGATGGAGGACACGGTTCCTTTTGTGAGGCATCAGAGATAGCTTGAACTGTGCAGTCTGCTTTTCCAATACTGCACAGCTTTGGGCATTGGCTTATTTCTGTGTACTTCAGTGTACTTCATTACATAGCTTGCGTACTTAACTGGCGACAGTTTAGAGAGAGAAGATTTTTATTAAATATGTTAACTGTCTAACAACATTTGGTTTGCAGTCTCAACTATAAAAGAAAGCTAAGAGGAGAAAAAAAAAAGTTTCGTGTATAAAATGTGTAACACATGAAGTGAATTCAAGTGAATACAAGGGTGAAAGATCAGTTCTCTCAATTCCTTTCAGTTCTAATAATGTGGTTTTAATACCTCAGAAAAAGAAATGGAGTCTTTATATATGATTTTTATCTTGACTCTGATCTTTCAGTACCACTAAAACACTTGTGATGTTTGAGAAAGTCTCCTTACAAGTTATTTAATGTATTTATTACAATGAGAGTACATTTCCATACTTTATTCTGATTAAAGTTCCGTTGGCTGGACTGTTCCTGTATGGCATCCAGTAAGTGTTTATGTGTTTCTGCACTGGTGGTGTACGGGATTTGCAATAATGGATGTCATAACCCTCTGCTGAAGCTTTGGAAAGAACTGTCCATCAATCATAACATAATCTTTTCATTTGTAGCTCCTAGTAAATGTGTTTTCCTTGTTTATTTGGAAGCTATTATACTGTCATTTAAAAGTACAAGGGAAAGGGGGAAAAGCCCTTTTAATGAGACTGTACACACTGTTATTTTAATAACAATATATTGTTTCATGTTAAATTTAAAGCAGGCAGTTCCTTAGGAAATAGGTTTTAGTTGGTTCATATAATCAAAAGCAGTATGACTGGAATAGGACCATCTGCTCTGATTTGAGTTTTCTAACCCAACAGAAAGAACAAACATTGCTACTTTTACTACTTCATATTCTGAAAATCCAAAACTTTCTTTCTCATGTAACTGCCCTTGCAGATCTTGTCAGTAATGGTTCACATGCTGTTTTTCACAGATCACAGAGGCTTCAAAGCTTGCTTTCTGATGAGTAAGAAGTTCTCTAGCCATCATCGAGCCAGCCTTGCTTCCTGATTCTCTCTAGCTCACTCCTTATTTCTTTACCTTCTTTCCTGATGCTTAACTTGCCAATTTGGTTTTTTGGACTGCCACATAGCACAGTATGACCTGGGCATAGACCTTGTTGCTGAGCAGAAAAGTTGTTTGGTTTTGAGAGTTATAAGTGATTGCAATGTAACAGTTTAAAATTAATTTAAAAAAAATCATTATTTCTTTTAGGTCACTTTAATGAATTGAGATAGTCATTAATTAAATATAGGAATCAAGCTGACAGACTGTGAGATAAACAACTTGTTCTTTAAGAGCCTTGTAGTTATTTTAGTCTGCTTCCAGATTCATAATTAGTAGGAAAAGTTAATTTAAGACAAAGCTTCATAAATATGACCACATTCCTGTCAAATGTGTGGCTTTCATGACTTTAAATGTTAACATCTGAAAATGTTTCCACAATTTTCACTTATTGAATCAGGTCTGTCATGGAAAATTATAATATGGTGTTACATAACTGTTCAGTACAGAACAACTGTACAGTACAATCAACAAATACCCATTTTCAACTAAAAACTTTATTTCACCTTCATTTTAAAGTGCCTCTACAATTTTACCTTTCTTTCTTCTTTAGGAAACATCCACAACATGTCCTGTTCTGAAAAAAAGAATTTCTTTTAAACCTTAGTCTTAAACTGCAGAGCTGCAATTACAGTGGTGTTAAAGAATCATAGAATGTTAAGGGTTGGAAGGGACTTTGGAGATCAAGTCCAACCCCTGTGCCAGAGCAGGATCACCCAGGGCAGGCCACACAGGAACAGATCCAGGCAGGTCTTGAAAGTCTCTAGGGAAGGAGACTCCACAACCTCTCTGAGCAGCCTTTTCTGGGGCTCTGTCACTCTCACAGGGAAGAAGTTTTTCCTCATGTTGAGGTGGAACTTCCTGTATTTCACCTTGCTACCATTACCTCTCACAGGGCACCACTGAAAAGAGACTGTCCCCTTCTACTTGACACCCACCCTTCAGTTAATTGTAAACATTCATAAGATCTCCTCTCAGTTTTCTCTTCTCCAGGCTAAACAGCCCCAGGGCTCTCAGCCTTTCCTCATAAGAGGGATGTTCCAGTCCCTTCATCATCTTTTAGCTCTCTGTTGGACTCTCTCTAGTGCTTCCCTGTCCCTCTTGAACTGGGGAGACCAGAACTGAACAGATGTGGTCTCACCAGTGCAGAGTAGAGGGGGAGGAGAACCTCCCTTGACCTGCTGGCCACAGTCTTCTTTATGCACCCCAGGATACCCTTGGCCTTCCTGGCCACAAGGGCACATTGCTGTCCCATGGAAAACTTATTATGCACCAGGATGCCAAGGTCCCTCTCTATGGAGTTGCTTTCCAGCTGATCTACCCCTAACGTGTACCGGTACATGGTGGTGTTCCTCCTCAGATATGGGTCTTTATACTTGCCCCCACTGAACTTCATTAGGTTTGCCTTTGCCCAGGTCTCGCTGGATGGCAGCACAGCCAGTCCTCAGGCACCTCTCCTGTTTTCTGTGTTCTTTCAAAAATCATGGAAAGTGGTAGAGCAACATCATCAGCCAGCTTCTTCAGTGCTTGTGGGTGCAGCCCATCAGGGCCCATAGATCTCTGTGTGTTCAGTTTACATAAGTGATTTCTAACCCAATCCTCATCGACCAGTGAAGACTTTTCTTCCCTCCAGGCTTTCTGTCTTCCTTGCAGGGACTGGGATTCTTGAAGGCTGGTCTTAGTAGTGAAGACTGAAGCAAGAAAGGCCTTCAGTAGCTCTGCCTTCTCCGCATCCTCTGTCACCAAGGCTCCCACCTCCTTTAGCAGTGGGCCCACATTTTCCCTAGTCTTCCTTTTACCACTGATGTAGGTGAAGAAGCCCCTATTGTTCTCCTCTACTTTCTTGTCCCAAATTAATTCTGAGAGGGCCTTGGCCTTCTTGTTGCATCCCTACAAAACCTGACAGCATTCCTATAGTTCTCCCAAGAGACCAGTCCCTTTTTCCTCATGCTGTGAAATTCATTCTTCCACTTGAATTTTTCCAGCAGCTCCTTGCTCACCCATTCTCTTCTCCTGCCCCTCTACTTGATTTTTTTTACTCAGATGCACCTGTCTTGAGCTTGGAGGAAGTAATGTTTGAATATCAACCAGCTCTCTCGGGCCCCCCTACCTTCTAGAGTCTTGGCCCAAGACTTTCCCCCAAGTAAGTCTTTGAGGATAAAGTTAGCCCTCCTGAAGTCCAGGGTTGCAATCTTACTTAGTTCCTTGCTTCTTCCTCTACCGCCAAGGTTGCCCTCAACCTTCACATCCCCTACTAGACCTTCTTCGTTCATCAGTACAATGTCCAGCAGCACTCCCTTCCTCACTGGCCCTTCCAACACCTGCATCAGGAAGTTACCATCAATACATTGCAAGAGCCTTCTGGACTGAATATGCCTCACTGTGTAGCTTTTCCAACAAATATCGGGGTGATTGAAGTCTCGCATGATCACCAGGGCATGTGATCTTGAGGCTACTTGCAGCTGCCTGTAGAAGGTCTTATCAACATCCTCTTCCTGGTTTAGTGGTCTGTAGTAGACACCCACAACAGTTTCACCTATAGTTGTGTGCCTTTTAATTCTCACCCATAAGCTTTCAACATGTCTTCATCCCACCCCCAGGAAGAGCTCAGTGCATTCCAGATGAAGAAGTTCCTTTTATCATGTTTTTCTTAGTCTCAAATATCTGAACAAACTTGAAGAATTCAGTGCTTTGTGAAAATTATTAAATACTAATGCAATTAGTAGATACTCATCACTTTACCTACAAACGAAAAAATCAAATTCCATAATGCATAAGAAAAAAAATAATATTTGGACCAACACATAATTGCTTCTTTTTAAGCAGACTTTCCTTCTGAAAATACTGGGGAAAAAAATCCCAACCAAACAAAAAGCCCCCAGGCGAATTAATAGTGGCTTGTTTCTTTCTTTGAGTGCAAGTATTCCTTGTCTTGTGATATAAAAGTAGCCATGGTAAATTAACATTTTAATCATCCTTTGCTATGCGCTTCTTAAGTAAAGAGTTTGTAGAACCTGCACTTAACGGCCGAACTAATTAATTCTGCTCTCTTCTAAGCAATATTTCAAGATAATTGTTCTTATTTAGAAATAAATAAATGAAACGAGAAAAAATTTAAAGCTGTGAGGGAGACCACAAATCTGCATTTGAAAGTTTGTTACTGGATCCACCTGACTGAAAGGTACGGATTTTCTGTGCTTATGAAATCCACACCTCTACTGAAAAATGAGGGAAATCCCATGACTCTAGGGCGCTCCTGTTTCATTTAATTACACATCAGCAGCAGTTCTGCAGGCACTGGCCTTTTGGCAGATGCAGTGTCCTGGTGAATGTTAAAAGAATACTTGAGTTAGTGGTGACTGCTGGTTCTGCAGCAAGCTATGCCAGGCTCTTCTCTGTGCTCTTGAGTATTTTTTTAGCACAGAATGAAAACAAATGTTAAACTCTTTTATAATCCATAAACAATTTTTGATTGCTGTATTTATGTGGGGAATAAGCACCCATCTGTAATAATGGTGTTGGTAGTTCTGTTGTAGAGGAAGCTTTTCAAGACTGAAAGTGAACATTTTTCCTTTGGATTTTTGATTTGTGAATGCTCCAAAACACTCCAGAGTGAAAAGGGGTTTGATAACAGGCTTTGTCATTAAGTTGTATTTTGGGTTTATACTTTCCATGTGTACTACTTGCCAGGTCATAACTTTATTTAGCTGTGCATTTGGATGTTGTTATTGAAGCTCACTACTATGAATATTGAACACAAGCTGTGTTCTAGTCATTTAAGTAACCCTTTCAGCAAACTCCTTGCACAGAGATACGTCCCCAACATCATTCCTTCCCTAATGAATAGTGTGGGTTTTATGTTTTTTTCTATTTTTTTTTAAGGATTAAGTTTTAATTTGCTTACCTTCTTTTTGTTTTGTCTTAAATCAGAAACCAAACGCTGTCAGCGTTGGTGGCTAGATAAGGATTTTGAGTTCTTTTCACCTCTCAGATGCTGAAGCTGACACATGTACTTAGCTGGGTGACAGAAGAGAGCAATTCAGTTTCTGTGTGTCAGCTTGAATATTAAACTTTTTCAGGATAGTTTTAAACCTCTTTGTAATAAATCTCCTCAAAAAGCTTTGGGATCTTCTTACCTAGGAATTCTTCAGCCTGGTTCTTTTGGATTCTACTGAAGATAGTAAACTAAAATTAGCATGATAGGGTTTTATTTATATTTATGAAACTTTTGTAAAACCCAGTTATTTCACAATAGTTAGGAAGAGCTGAGAGTCTTTTCTTTTTTTTTTTTTTTTTTTTTTTTTAAGAATATGATTTACATCAATTGACTGGGGAAAAACAATTATATTCCTAACTGTATGGAGATAGCTTACAACATATGTAGGATTCACAGACCAATTCACTTAAGTATTCTTGTGGCACATTGTGCTTAAACAATCTTTGAGTCATGTGCTTGCCATATTTCTATCAGAAGTAGAGAAAAGAATTTCCAGTTTTCATTCCTAGGTCTTGCCAGCCTCCTCTGCCTCTCTGCTGGAGAAGCTGCTTAAACAACAAAAAAGTTCAGAGTAAATCCCTCTCTGGATTAACAGAGCTTGTGTAGCATTGTGCTGTAGCTGCCCTCATACCCAGTGCTAGATACTGTAGCTTTGAAGGGAGGTATAAGAGATAGAAGGAGGGTTAAAAAAAAAGGTATGATTTTTAGTTAGAAGATGTCAGTAGATAATAATTTAAGCAGGGGGTTTCAGTGGCCTGCTGCAGGTAATAGAAACCTCACTGAATCACGTGCGGACTTAAGCCAGTCTTTGGCATTTTGTTTCTTCTGTCTCGTGTGATCAACAGCACTCCATCTTTCTATACTCACAGTTTGAAAGGGTCACTGAGTCATTCATAGGAGAGAAGTGGAAAAATGGGTGACTTCAGAGTGACACAGCTTGCTGCACTTAAAAATGTCAATGCAGAGATGTTATTTTAACACAGGCATTTTGGAAGCTGGGAAAGATGGCTCTGTGGCAACAAGTACAGAGTAGCAAAGTGGTAGATAAGTTGTTTGAGCGTGGGGAATTTGGGGAAGTAAAGGCTTTGTGCACCTGGAATGTCTTTTGGAAGCCAAAAAATGTGCCTGGTCGCTCACATGTTGGATATGTCAGCATTTGTAGATATTTCTTTTATGTTAACTGTCAGGAAAGAAGTGTAGTCCTTTATCTGCAACTGTCCTTGTGCAAGGAAATATGAATTTAAAGGGGAGAGCAAACAACATCAGCATTGGTCTTTGATTTATTTATTTATTTATTTATAGTATATTTAAAAAAAAAAAAACCAACTAAAACTTGGTCCAAGCTTTCCATAAGATCTATGGACAGACTGGTCAGGAATCATTGTGAGCACTGTGTTGAGTGCCAGGCACCATGCTTCCTAAATTCACAGAGCAGCTAAACAACTGTGTTTTTTGCAGACTGGCTCCCTGGGATGTAGCCAAATTAAACAGCCAGTTTCTCAGTCTTGGTATGCAAATAAAGGAGACTTGTGTCCCTAAGTATCAGCTCCTTAGACTAGAGGGAAAACAGCTAAGAGGGGTTAATGAATGAATTCCCTAAACCACAGTGAGCTAGAAGGGGGGGCGGGGGGGGAGTCAGAAGGGTAAGTTGCCTTTTTAAATTTTTTTTTATAAGGAAAGGGAATACTCATTACACTTAATCAAGTGGAGAGTAATCTGGTAGTCAAAGGCCCTTAATTATGTTTTCACTTGCTATGAGTTTTGTTTGTCTGACAGATCTCTTTGGCAGCCATGCAAAGTGGCTCTGATATGTTTAGAGCTATTTCTTTTCAATATGTGAAGTATTACCCACATCTCTAGACAAAGAGTTCACATATAGAAGTGAAAATTCACCTGCATTTCTCTAAGGTGAAGGAGTCAATCCCCAAATGGCTGCAGACTGTATGTATGTACAAGAACTTTGGACTGCAGAATAGTGGTAAATGCTGAATGTGCAGAATGGCTTAATTTCCTGTGTGAGGGGCTGAGCAAGGTTATTAAGAAGCCCTTTCAAGTTTAAGATTTTTTCCCCCAGGGAAACTCCAGAAACACAGCTGCTTAAAAGGAGAGAAAGAGAGAGAGGGGAAAAAAAAAAAGAATAAAAATGGACTGAAATGTGCCAGCACTGGCTACATGATGCAGAGAAGCTAGAGGTGATACTTAGTAGAAATCTGAGGTGAGGCAAGATAGCAGGAACGGGAGGAGGGACTGAGCTTTAATCAGTGCTGGCTCTTGCTCCTGATACTTTACTTAGACGTGTTGCAGGTGTAGAGGTTGCTGACACATGAGAGAATAAAACCTGCAAGTGCTGAGTGATTGTTAAATCAACAGCTATAGCTAAGAAAGGGAAGAGAGGAGAAAGCTTGTTTTTGTTCTGGCTGGTGATGATGTGGAGAATCTGTATGTGAAACTTAGGTTTGGTGACTTTGCTTCATCACAGAAAATACCAGTGTGAGTGGAATCCACTGGCTGCTGTCTAGTTCACCTAAAGGCATTTTGTTCTGGAGAGAGAGGGTGTTTCTGGGGGAAGAAGCAGCCAAGGTCAAAGAAATACCCATGATAGTTTGGGATAAGCATATCACATAAAAGAATAAGATTTCCAAGAGTTTTTCTAGAACTCTTCCAAAACAAATAATGAGAGAACCCCTAACGTGATGTAAATATTGAGGTGAAAGCAGCATATGGATAAAGATGCATGTAATTTTTGAGCTATCTGAAGTACAGCAAATGGATTCAGGAATGCTTTGCAGAGTAAACTTTTGCTTTCAGTAGTTTCATATGTGTTCCAAAATAAGTCCCAAAGAGTTGAGACTAGAGAACAATTAGAGTCATTGCTAGTGTTGGAGCCAAACAGGCATGCAGTCCTTCTCTCATGGAGGTAGCAGAAACAATCTGCTCCAGAGAAGCTGGAGCAAAGGCAGAAGAGTGAGCTTCCTCTGATCTAACACACTTAAACACTGTCACACTGAAAATTCACCTTTTTTTTTTTTTTTTTTTTTTTAATTTAAACGGGATGCCCTCCTCCAGTAGGATGCTATCAGAAGAAGGCTGTAATATAGTTTCATCTAACTGCATTGTGTCTGTGTTATGTCAGTCTTGGTTGACTTAGTTCTTGACCAACTTAATTATTTTTATGACAAACGCCATGTAGTGTCACAAACAATGAAATGTTTAAATTCTTTTTCTAGAATGAAAAATTATTTATTGTTATGGTGTCACTTCAAAAAAGACCCAATGACAATAAGTACATGAGAAAACAAAGTAGTATAAAATAACTAAAAATGTATGTACAGTACATATTTATCATATTTATGGTTTGTTCTGGGGTTTTTATTCATATATATATATTGGGTTTTTTTGTCTCTCATTATTTTTTCTTCTTTTTTTTTTTTTGGTGTGTGTGTGTTGTGTTGGTTTTTTGGTGTGTGTCGTGTTTTTGTGTTTGTTGTGTTTATTGTGTTTATTGTTCTACCTGATATTGTAGAACAGCAATACTAGCAATATCACGGTGTCTTTGTGCAGATAATGGGATTAGATAATAGTTGTGTTAAGTCTCATTAATGCTGGCTCCATATTTTAATGTTGCCAGTGGAGGTTTACATCTTTAAGTAACTTTTTCTCTATCTTGTTTCTATATGCATTGTGAATCATATTGTAGGTATCTGTACTTTGATATGCATTTTACTCCACTTAGATTGCATAGAGGAGATATCTTTTCCTTTCACCATTAGTATTCAGAATCCTATTTATTCTTAAGCATCCTTGTTGAATTCTTCAGCAGCTTTAAGTAGACTGAAAGGCTCGTGCAGCATTCATCGACTTTCAGATGATACTTCTGCCAAAATTTAGAAAATAAATTTTGCACATCATTTTTTGGGTACTGAATAAGAAATGCCATGAAAAGATAAAATTAAAAATAAAAAAACCCCAAACAAACCACATTGGGTTATTCATAATGAAGTCTTTTCTATTATTGTATTAACTTACAGTTCTTTAGCAGAATAATTATCTGAGCTTCAGTTAAGCCTAGCTTCAGAAATGCCTATCACTTCTGGAAATGAATTAATCTTTCTGAAACTTCAGGGAAAAGATCTTTGGAGTAAAAACGTAGGTGTCTAAGACATTTGGAAAGAAATACTTTTTCAGACAGAAGTTGTGTAGCCACTGTGCTGTGGTTACAGCTTTTATGACCATGAGAAATTCTTTCCTCTATTCAAAATTTGTGCCTCGTGTTTTTGTGTGTCATGGAAAGGGGGTTTTGACCTGTAGCAAGAGTCTGATGATGGAAAACTTGCTCACCAAAGCGTTTTAACAGCATAGGGCATAATAAATTGCCTATGTTGGTGTCTGAAGATGCAAAACTCTTCTGTGAAAGGGCAAGTTCAATCATAGTGGGCTGCTCCACTTCTTGTCATCCTACCTCAAGACAGATCATGCAAAATGACACCCCAAAATTGCCAATCGTAGCAAAAGCAGTTGTTCTGAACATCAGAGATGTGTATAAACAGGAGCTGTTGTAGTGTAAGTAGTTACCTGCCATATGAATGACCTTCAGTTTAATATGCAGTTGTCTGTATTGATTTTATCTTACAGTGTGTTATTGAACAGAAAAGCGAGATGAGCCAAATCCCCCTTATTGTTCTTGAATGCTGCAAGACTCCTTATGTGAATAAGGGGACCAGGAGGTGACTCTATAAAAAGAATATTTAGCTGGGTTTTTGGATCATCTGCCAGATTCTAATCTCTGTAGGCATAGAAACAGGATTTTTTTTTTTCTTTGACAGCCACGCATCTGAAATTAGAGTTTAACTCCTACAGTTGTCAAAATAGATTTTCTGTGGTGTCAGAGCTTTTTCTAGCATCAAAAGAATATTCAGTTTAAGTTTCATCCCTGTCTTATGAAGACTTAGGTTAGATTTTTATGTAGGCTGATTTCTCATCTTCAGGTAGAAAACAAGGTGCAGCTTTGTATGCCCATAATTATTATAATTTCTCCTAAAGGAAACAATTTAGAAACAGCTAGTTTAGATGATGTATGCCATTGGAGGTTATATCTGTCATACATTTGTTGGTAGTCAATATCTGGAACTCCAGATGTCATTTTACCAAATTTCAACGTCAGGACCACCAAGGCAGCTGAAATCCTCTGGGCTATTGTCAATCAGAATGAAGATTATTGTAATAAAGATATACTGCTCAGCCAGGAGAAATATCTAGAGGTGTGTTCTGGGTTCAGTTCAGGTAAATTATCACAAACAACCGCGGGCCCAAGCAGCTGGGAGGGGCCACAGCCGAGATAAAGAACTGAGTCAGTCAGTGGGATATTCCACACCATACTGAGTCATGCCCCTTTATAAGGGGAGGACTGGTCTGGGGTGGGAGTACTTGTTTTCAGCTTGCTTCAGCGTGGCTGGAACAGGGAAAGTTAACATCTCAGGCACAGGTGGAGCCTTCCCAATTTGTATTACTCGCTTTGTCTAGCATTTAATTAGTACTATCATTAGTATTTTTTTTCTCTTTGTGGTGTTTTATTAAAGAGGGATGTGGAGGGGGGGAGGGAGTGGTGGGTGAGCAGCTGCATGGTGTTTAGCTGCCAGCAGAGGTTAAACCACAACAAGTTGTTTCAGTAAATTTATAACCTGAATACAGGTGCGGAATGTTTCAAACCTTTTTCAATAATTTTTTATAGGGTTTTTACCTTTTTGTTGCTCTTTTTGTTTGGTGGTTTGTTGGTTTTTTTTTTTTTTTTTTTACTTCACTATTCTCAGCTTCCTAATAAAATACAGCTTGGAAACATACATTAATTTGATTCAAAAGAAAACCAAACAAAAATTAATCAAATCAGCGCAGCTAAGATGATGCAAGACACCTCACTCTCAGTGCAAATTTCATCTCATGAAAAGAAAAAGTAGCAGTTTTAAATTCACAGTTGAGGCTCTGCTATGTGTATGATGAAGTTGGTAGCCAGAGAGACAATAGGGAGAGGAAATGTCATATGAAAATATTACAAGAAATAAAAAATCTTCTCTTTTTGAAATAAAAATTTTTGACAACAGAAGGCTTCTAAAAGTGTGAGGATAGAGACTACACCAAACAATATACAGCTACAAGTGTGAAAAGAGTTCAGGCAAAGCAGGAAGGCTCTTATTTAATGCCTTGAACTGACCATGAGGAAATTATATTCTTCCATGTGTTTTAAATTTCCTGGACATCTTATGTTTCCTGCAGTAAAAAATTGAGTGTTAGATTTTCTTACTTTTTTTCACTGTACGTAATTGAAATTCATGCATTCACCTCCCACACTGTAAGTTCATCCATTTGAGATCCTACTCTAGGAAATCAGTTTTCTATTTTAGAAGAAGAGGAGCAGGTAAAGATCTTAGTCATCTTGTCTGCCATCCTGCTTCATCCCTGGCAGATGAGTACATAACTGCTCTTAAAGATCTCCAGTTATGCAGCAGGGAAATCTATCCTGAGCTTGTGTTCTTCCAATTTAAAAGATTTTCCTAATATCTAACCTAAATCTCCTTAGCTGTAAGCTAAGCTCATTAAGTCTCGTGGTATCCCAAGTAAAACTGGGGAACAGAATCTTTCCTTCCTTTTAGTACATTAAGGCTATTATGAAATCTCTTCCCAGTCTCTGCTTTTCTGTAAGCAAAGCATCAACAGTTTATTTAAGCTCTTCCTGTAGGACAGATTGAAGACCTTTGATCTTTGTTTGTTTGTTTGTTTGTTCTTTCTTTTGATTTCATTTTATTTTTTATAATTTTTGCAAATTCTTCATCTTTTTCTTGAACAGCACTGATCAAAAGAGATGCAATACTTCAGGTGATACCTAGATCAACTGTTATTTTGGGAACATAGCCTATCTCTGTGCCTCCCAGGAAATTGTTCCCTTTCTTGTAAGGGCATGACATTTACTGAGTCATAAGCAACTTGTGATCTACCATAATCTTCTGATCAAGTGTTCAGGATTCCTACTTAGCTGACTCTTCACTGTATTTTGTTTGTGCCTCAGTTTCTTTGTTCTTTTTGAATTGTCTTCACTTTTCTTGATTACTTCTTCAATTAGTCATACTTTTGGGGGGAGCTTGTTTTGTCCAGACTGCTTTTGTGTTCTTGTAGAACTTCTGCACCCCAGTATCTTGATGAGAAAATGTGTACTCTCTATAATCCTGTTACTGAAAACATCAAACAGCATGAGAACCACTGTAGACAGTGAAGGAACCTGACTTAATGCTCCCTCTCTAATGGTGGATGCCTAACAAGTGTAGAAAATTGTTTTCCATCCTGTATTAGCACTGCATCAGTATTAGATTAATCTAGTTCACAGGGCTTTTTGTTTGGTCGCTCTTTTTTGTTATGTTTTCTTTTTCTTTTTTTTTTTTTCCTTTCAAAATTTGCCCATAATAATTTGTCTAGAAGCTTACAAGTATCAGGAAGTTTAATATCTATATTTTTATTATTATTATTTCTATCTTGTTTGTTTGTTTGTTTTCCATGTGACTGTTGCCTTGTTATAGAAAGAAATTAAATGTATTTTTGGTGACTACTTCATGCCAAATCTGTTCTGACTCTAATCTTAGAAGTTTACAACTAGTTTGTCTAAATATTTTTCCAGGAAAGCAACCAGACTTCTCTGTAGCTGTCTGACCCTTATTTTCTCCTTGTTTTTTAAATGCAGATGGGCACAACATTTTCCCTTTTCTGTGTGTCTTATACTTTACCACTGTCATGGGTTATAAATGGTAATTAATTTTGACATTGCCTCAGTCAGATCTCTAATGAACTAAATCCACCACAGCTGTTTTGAAAATATTTAACTTCTCTAAATAGTCCTAGATTGTTCTTTCTGTATTTTAGAGAGATTCTATTTCATCCTGATATGTTGGTATTAACTGTATTAGCAAACTGCAATATTAACATAATTGCAAGCAGACTGGAGTAAAGAGATTAAAATGTTTGGTCTTTGCTATTTTCCTTTCTTGCTTTTCTTCTCCATGCAGCAGCAGATCAGTATCTTTCCCCCTTTCGCCACCCCTCACCCCCGCTTTGTGTGTATGTGTCCCTCTTATTACTAATGCACTGTCAGAATTATTTCAGTTAACTCATATGACCCTTGCTAGTTCTGTCTGTCTGCTCTTGGTTTTTATACTCAGTGTATGCACTTGTGTTATTCTCTACTACTTCTCCTTGGTAATTCAAACATTTTCTAATTTCTGGCCTTTGTAGTCTCGGGGAAATAACATCTTAACCGTCATTGGTTTCCCTTGCACACTCAGATAATCTGTCTTTAACTGTCCTTTTTAGTAAAGGAAATCCTGGTTCTCCTTTATATTTTCCCCTCTTGAAAATTTGTCAGCTAGTGATTTGTCTTTTGGTGGTCTGGCAATTCTCTGATTTTATTCAAAGTGTATTGAATTCTGCTTTCATGAAGCCTTTGATTTTATTTAATCGTCTTCTTTTTGTTTCAACATGATTGTCAACTATTATGTTGTGGTGACTCTTATGGGTAAATAGCAAAAGGGTTACTATCACTACAGTGTGATGATACTGAGGAACTAATTTCCTCTATCATAGGCAATTGGAGACCTGTTTGGGCTTCAGGGAAACGTGCAAGCTAAGTGAATTCTGAAGAAATGGAAAAGGGTTTGGGAGAGATGAATCTGGCAGGCAAACTTAGGCAACGCATGTGATGTGACAGCTTAAATAATGCAATCTGTTTGTATCATCAAACTAAAAATACATAGAAGTTTTATATTGTGTTTCTTTTGGGAGATTCCTTCTTTTTTTTCCTTCTTAGCAGCTTGTAATGTTTCATTTGGGTGTGTTTTCCCACTTTGTCTATGGAACATGAGTCTTCTGTGAATACTGCTAAGTTAGCTTTGTATCATAGAGGGAACTGTCCACAAAAGAAGGATGAAGAGGAAATATTGAAATGATATGCACTTCCATGAGAAAAAACAGTGAGTGAGTGTGACTGAGAATTCTATTACTGATCTACCCGTGTTGTAAGGTGTTAGGTTTTTAAGATATTTTTGTGTCGATTGCTGCTGCCTATGAGTCAACATCAAATTATCTAGCAGAAGCTAATATCCCATGTTACAGAGAAATTTTTCCTGAAAAGTCTGGATGCAAAAAGCCTTTCCTTTGAGGATCTTACTAACAAAAGGTTGCGGACACTGATTTTTCCATCTATAGGAGCATAATTTAAATTTTGTTGCCGCAGAACAATTCCATTCCCTTTCCTATTGAAGTTTTTGTAAGACAATGTTAAATTAGATGGGTAAATGAGTTGGCAAAATGACCACTGAAAGGCCAACGAGAACACACCAGTTTGAACTATTACTTGTAGTTCTTCAGTATTAGGAGAAGACAGTAGATGATGTCTGTAAAAGCTGAAGATTTAGGTCACGGAAGTATAGGATTTTTTTAGTTCTCTATGTGTACTATATCTTAAACATAGCTGTTGCATGAAATATAATTCAAAAAGGTCTCTGGTGGAGATTGTCTATTTGTTCTTTTATTTCTTGCGTGCATCTGCAAAGGGCTATCTAGCTATTTCAGTAATGAGGAATTCCAGAAAGGTCTAAATTAGACTTTTTTTTTTAATTTTTCTGAATCATTTGCGTATAGTAAATGCAATTAACAAACTCAGTGAATTTGCTAGATGTGGTTGCTTCACATAGTGAAAAGGGGGAATGGCATGAAAATTTTCCTCTTACCCTCTCTGCGCTAAAAACCTGAAAGTCTCTTATTCTAATTCCACAATGGTATCTAGCATGTAATGGTTTTCTGCACACAATGTACTGTATAATCTCAAGATCAATAAGTATTCTGTTTAGTACAAAAGTGCTATGTGCTTCAAAAACATAGCAAAAATGGATTTTATGCATATTTTAGATGCCTACTATACCTTTCATAATGAACAAGATTATAAGCATCTGAAAATGATCACTGAGTATAACTGGGAAGATCAGCTGTGATGGAAATACACCATCTAGAGTAGCTTTATAAGCATAAAATATTAAGAAACCATCTGTGTCAAATAATAAGTTAATAACACCTTTTGGTAAATGCTCTGATACTTGCCTGCTGCTGCGACATCACTTTATGCTTCATATAACATAGTTTGAGTATAGATTTTAGTGCTTTGAAAGATAGGTATAGCATTCACAATAAGAACTTTATTTCTAATACTTGTTTGTGGCAAGCATAGATTCATCCAGTTGCATTAAGATAAGCTTGCAATGTACTCAGCAGACTGCACTGAATCCCTCTATTGACAGTAACTTATTCTAGTTTCCAAGAATAAGAAACTTTGGACATACTGTATGCTAAAAATGTGAAGGCCAAAAGTACTGCAGTGCCACCTCCTTTAGGTTTGGCTGCCCTTAAGAATAACCTGATGAAATTGTCCCCAGATACCCATTTTAAAAGAAAACCAAACCAAAAATAACTTTATTCACAAGGTAATTCTTATAAATGAGTAGAAACTAACATGCAAAATGTTAGGACATTGAAGTCACACGTATTAATTGTTCCTAAGCAGCGACATGAGCTACACATCCAAAGCTTCACCAATTGCCAACCACCATAACAATTCTGACACATTACACTAGAGAGGCCAGAAAGAGAAGGGAGGTCAGGCTGTAGCAAGGACCAAGAAGAGCAAAGCTCCAGGGAAAAACTGTTGGTATCGAGGCCCTAAAATCCACACTTATGATTATTTCTAGGGTTTTACTTCAGGCGAATTTTAGTCTGGTACCGTGGACTTTGTGCTCATGAGCAAGTGAACTATACTGTGAGCATGTCTTTTACAGGAACCTCCCCCAGGTGAAATATAGTCCTTGAAGTCTGAAACTGTTCTTTTGTCTGAGGAGAGGATGTACGGGCAATTGGTTCACTTGCTTCAAAAGTGAAATCCTGATGCAAACTGAAATGTTGATGCTCCGATTGAATGTTGTAAGGTGTCTGAAGAAGTGCTATTTTGCTGGAATCGTTATCCTATACTTTGAAAATTAGTTGAATTAGATCATTATAATTCTTTTAATACTTTCTGCTTGAACGAGTCTGTTAGGTGATTCTGTTTTTCTGAAAGAGCTCTTTAATCTGTCTGTTCTCTATAAGATCAGTTTGCTCTCAGAGAATTTAAGGAGACTTTTTCTGTATTGTGATGGCACTCTACGAAGCAATCTCTTTACAGAACCCAGGAAGCAGCATTAAAAAAAAATAAGAAAAAGGAAGACTTAACCTACCTTGATACATTTAAAGAACTGGAGGGACAACAGTCTTTTATGAGAATTTATATTTTTATAGAGGGAAAGTTTTAAAGAAAATAGAATACAAAATATGGATTGAAACTGTCTTCTGAGATTTAAAAAAAAAAAAAAAAAAAAGAAAATAAGTTGCATATCCCAGAACACAGCCTGAACAGAACCTTCCTTTAAGTTCTGAAAAATTTACTGTTCATTTTGACTGGAAGTGGATTCGTGTCAGCCATAAATTCAAATAACCTTTAATTTGATATAAACTTACCCGAGATTCAAATTTCAATGGAAGTCTAGAGGCACTTTGTGTGGGTTTGGGATTCTGTTACAGGGAAAATGGTGACAAATATGAGAGTATCCCACGGAGGGCTATCAAGGTAGCTGGGAGTGCATTGTATGATTTATGAGTTCAGGCTGAGAGAGCTGCATTTGTTCAGCCTGGAGAAGAGAAAGGCCAGGGAGGATGCTGTTGAGCTCTACAACTGCCTAATTGGGGGGTGCACAGTCCCAATGGAGTTGTACTTGTCTCAGAGGCATACAGCAATAGGTCAAGAGGCAACAGGTTGGAATATGGAAAATTCCAACTTGATGTGAGAAAAAACTTTCACTGTAGGAATGGTAATTTATTGGAATGAAGCTCCGAGAGGTTGTCCATTCCTGAACGTGTTCAAGACTTCATTGGACACAGCCCAGTGAACTTAAGTGCGCTTGCTTTGCATGGGGATTTGGACCAGAAACCTGTAGAGAACTCCTCAAACTTTCTATGGTTCTGGGCATCATAATCCAATTACAATTCTTTCAATTTTGTCACATCTTTGCCTTTGTAAGGTAAACTGGCATTGGAAAGACTGGTGTATCTGAAAAGACATTTGGAATGAAATATTCAGGAAGGCTTCTCAGTCAAAAAGCTGAAGAATTTTGTGAAGATAGGTAGACTTGTAGGTACTTCTAAAACCCAAATAAACCTTAACTTCTAGACTTTTGTGGTCTGTCCATGTGATTCTGAACTTACCTTTTAAATCGGCCAGCAGCTTATTGACTGAATTTTAAAGGGCATGACCGACTTCTAAGCCAAGAAATGCAAAATGAGCTAGACTGTGCTTGTAGTGATATTAGTAAATGCATATGTTACATGGTCAGGAGTCCCAAGAGCTACATATTGAAAATGGAATTATCTGATTTTTATATATTCACTTCATCCCTTAATAAGCTTGATTAATATCTACACAGCTACACATATAGATGTACATAATTTTTAGTCTTTTTTAGTAAGATGATGTTAAATATGGCAGTAGCATTGTATAATTTCTGCAAGGTTATATACCTTTCTATATAGATTTTCTAATCTATTGTAGACACACAAGACTTTTTTTTTCCCCCCTCCAAAATTAAATAAACATTTAATTAAATAAAGATTTTTTTCACTTCAAAATGGAGTCTACAAATATCTAATCCCAGAGCTACAATTTCTCAACCTTCCTCCTCTTCTGTGAGATGTTGCTATGGTTATTACCCTGCTGGGGAGTGAAATGCAGTAATTTGTTTAGCAATTCCTCTCTTCCACAATACTGTGCACATCTATGGGAGGCTTGCATTTGCTGAGTGCATCAGTGTGACAAGTATGTTGCCTTTTTTTTTTTTTTACTAAGTCATGGTTTGTAAAGCACATATATTTTGGGTTAGTAACAGGAATTCTTATCCAGTAAAAACAAGTTTCTGTGGTAGCAAAAAGAAGTTTGTAGAAAAGCTGTTCCAAGTACTTCTTTCCTTTTCACCTTTCAGCAGAAAACATGATGATCAATTTCTTTGATAGAAATGGCAGCAGATACCATGTATGATATCTTTTTAAATTTGTAGGACATTATTAATTAAATGGCAAACTAATCAGAAGCTTGAAAGAAGCTCAAGCCATAACTGTGGTTTGATTAAGAGCAAGAGGATCGCACTGAGCATGGTTTATGAAAAACGTTGACAATAAGAATATTCTTATTGTATCTGTTATGTTTCAGTATGGTCTGACTTGCTTCAGATCTTACAGACTGTAATGTAAGTAGTAAGCAATGATAAGATTTGCAAGGGTTTCTTTGACTAAGGCATGTGTCTTCATAATTGCACGCAATTTATAAGCCACTTAGTTTATAGGCTTCTGGAAACAGTTGGGCTGCATTGAACATACAGTATTTGAAAATGTAGAATTATTTTGTCGTGGCAAACAGAATAAAAAGTTTGGATTTGACTTGATAGATGGTGAGGTTTTAAGTGAGCCAGCTGTGTAGGAACTGAATATAATCCTTGTGTTAAATAAAGAAGGTGCTGCATTGCAGGGATGGATTGCAAGGCTTAAAAGGGCCAAGAGAAAGGTACTAATATTTAATGAAGAGATGTAAGGAAAGAGGTTGCAGGTTAAACAAGACTGCATCTTATTTAGACAGAAAACCCATCAGACTGATGTTTGGGAAGTACAACAGAAGAAATCAGTAGTGCTCCTGTTTGTTTTTTGTTTCCTTTTGTTTTCTTTTTTTCTTTATTCAGCTCGACCTGGCAGCAAGTTACAAGGTGTTAAATGCTGCTTTTGTGACTCCCTCCACTCATTCAAGATTCAGCAAGTTACCATGCTTTTGTTCAATGATGCAGCTTCAGCTCCAGTACCTTGTTACTGTTGTTCCTTTTCGTGTTGCAGAGATTGTGTACCCTCTTGCCCAACCTCTGGCTATGAGACTAGGCAGTCCTTTTCTTTCCATATGCAAATTTCATCTTTTGACAACTTAAAGTAGGAGTATACCTTCTAAAGATCTACTATACTGCTTTACCAAAGTATGAGGTGGTGGTTGTGATGTGGATTTTCCTTAGTTTCATTTGGTCTTGTCATAATGTTTCAAGCAATGGAAATTTCCCCTCTTCTGTTGGGGAAGTGTTTGTTCTGTAGGCCAATTAATCCCACAGTCAGGTTGTTTCTTCATATTATTCAAATGAAATAGTCTTAATTAAGCCCCCAGCCCTTCTTGCTTTGTATGCTCAGCAGAACACGTTGATGGTCTATGGTCATTCTTGCTACTTCTTGTATATTACAGCAGACATCTCCTCAAGTGATGTCAGGTGTTGTCTGATAGACTTTCTTCTATACCCTCTTTCTCCTCACTGTTCACTGATGCTTTCTGGATAAGAAACTCTGGAGTCCATTTTCTGGAAGGAAAAAGGGTGGAATGGATGAAAAATAATAACTTTTTTTTTTTAAATAGTGAAGTATTACTCTCTACATGCACTTTATGAAAGCCTATGGGCTCATTCTGCCAGGAAGTGGTCAGCCAACTAACTGGATTTAGAGATTTAACTAGTTCCATGGAATTTGGGAAAAAAAACCCCAAGGCAAATGGGACTCTACTTGAACAAGGTGATGTCCATGTCCTGTCCCCCCACACCTGCGCTGCAGCATACAGCAGTAACAGTACTGTTAACAACCCTGTACAGTGAATGGCGTAAGGGTCATGGAAGAGTTTGTACAAATTGATCACATTTTGCTTCAGTGTGACATCAGCTGAAAGGACAAATCGCATTTCATCCTCTTCCCCCTTTTAGCTGTTTGCATGTTCTAGTACTTTCAGCTATCTGTGTGTTGCTAGGGTTTCAGTAAACTCTTCAGTTCATTTTTGTAGATGAAACAAGTGTTTTATTGCAATTGTCTGGAATTTTCTTCAGTCCTGAAGAAAAAGTATGTCTGTCAAATGCACCTGTCCTTCTGTACTGAATTGTCAAAAATTGATGCACAGCTCCCAGAAGTATAGAAAACTTGTTTTCCTTTCCAAATCACCCAAGATTCTCCTAACCTTTTATTTGCCTTACAACCATATAGTAAATTCACAGCAGACTGACTCCTCACTCGGCCTTCCAGACTGTTTCCTCCATAGAGGTGTTTTTCTATTTCCACTTCATCTGCTCTAGCTTAAGACCATGGGATTTTTTCCCCAGGTCTGTGGATACTTACTCTAATGTGCAGCATATTGCAGAACGTCAAGTTTTCTGCTTCCCAATCTCCCTCCCTGTTTTATCTCAACCAAACAAGGTCAGTGTAACTCGAGCATGGGGATGTGTCTTTAAAGATAAGGAGTTCAGGGAATAGGCTTAAGTGAATGGATGAGTTAGAACATGACCTCCAACCTTTAGATTTTATGCAAAGGGAGAAAAGTACTAAAAGTTTTTTCTCCAAAATATTAATAGCAATAGTCATATGGAGAAAAAAAAACTTGACTGCAGTCAACCATTTATAATTATGTTGATGTTAGATGTTAAGATATACGTTGATTTAGAAATTATAATCATGTTGACAATTACAATCAATAGATTATAATTGTGTTGATGTTACATTATATGATGTTATATGTTGATGTTGAGACTATAATTGTGTTGATTAAAATCATCAAATTATGTTGTTTGTAAGTTGGATCAGGATTCTCGTGGCCTTGCGCACTTGAGTTTGGAATGCCTCCAAGGGCAGAGATTCTCCTTTTCTACTCATTTCAGCCTGGCTCTGTCATCTCTACCCTTTCCAATAGGCAGTTCTAGAAAGCAGGAAATCCCTTTCCTGCTCCTGAGCATTCTTTGTCTTCTCCAGGTTGAAAAAAAGCAACTCTCAGCCTTTCCTTGTATGTCACATGCAGCAGCTGCTGCCCAGACTGGTAGCTCCCCATTGGATCTAGTCTGGTTTGACACTGTTTTTCTTGTACGTGAGGCCTCGGATATGTCCCATCTCATTGCCTGGACTTATGTATGTCCAGTTTGCACAAATGTAACTCAGTGTTCCTCTACATGAATACTACTTCCCCAGAGTCTGCACACCAGGAAGGCTCTGAGCAGACCTTGCCATTTAAGGTTGAGACACTAATCCTCATCCTGTGTTCCTTACCATCACGTCCTTCACCTCACTGAGCAGTGGGACCCTTATTTTCCTGTTTTGCTTTTGTTTCTGCTGTACCTATGGCAGCCCTTTGCATCCCTTGCTGGTCATATTTCTCTATACTTTTTGTATGTTGAACACATTTGGCCTCAGAGCAGTGTAACCAGGAGTAATAGCACAGTGTGATTTGTTCCATGTGTGTAATTTGACTGGCTTCCTACAGACTGCGTGTCAGTCAGCTTAGGCAATGAGCAGCTCCTGCTGACTGGTGCAGAGGAACTAGCGTCTGCATTAATGAAGGGGATCATGTCAGATAACACAGTAATGCAAGACTTGGGATCAAAATCCAGAAAACTCTGCATTGTTTTCTCTAAAATGAATTTCACCCTTAGCAGACTGCTTCAGGGGGGGATGGGCAAGATGAAATACAGGTTTACAGCTGTAAACCTGGGATGCTGAGGTAGAGTAACTCCTTCAAAGTCTTATTCAGCAATAAAACATTAAAAGCTTGTTTCATCTATTCTTTTGACAACTGTGTCTTAATGACCCAGAAAAGAGGTATCCAAGCAAAAATATGTTAGGACTTAAAAACCCTAAAAGAATTCAGTCACTAAATTGTCTACAATTATTTGACACCCACACATGCTGGCTTAATGTATTACAGTGAGAATATGTTGACAATTTCACCGACAGTTCCACATTAAAATCACTGAGCAAAGCATGGAGATTTTATTTTTCACTCTTTATGTAGGGACGTAAATTTAATAAATATTGTGTGAATATAATCACTTTGTTAACTATATTTACATTGACATATATAATTTTAGAAGAAGGTATTAAACTGAGTAGTAAGAAGTGAGATTATATATATATATAGACACAGTTATGCTCGTTAAGTAGGGCTGTGAACTGACTTCATCATCAAAGTAGAGGTACATAAATAGAGAGGAAATACCAGTGCAATGTTTTACAGTTTCAGTGTTGTCATTTTTCTTAGGGAGAAAATCTGATTCCCCCCCCCCCCCCCCCCCCCCCCCCCCCCCCCCCCCCCCCCCCACCCCACCACCCACCCCCCCACCCCCACCCCTATCCATCCCAACAC
>JANIJG010012437.1:0-12632 GCA_024611175.1 Megaceryle torquata
GAAAAACTTCTTGACTGTGAGAGTGACAGAGCCTGGAACAGGCTGCCCAGAGAGGCTGTGGAGTCTCCTTCTCTGGAGACCTTCCAGACCCCCCTGGCTCTGTTCCTGTGTGGGCTGCCCTGGGTGACCCTGCTCTGGCAGGGGGGGTGGACTCGCTGATCTCCAGAAGTCCTTTCCAACCCCTACCTTTCTATGATTCTGTGAATGTACCTATTTTCACCAGTGTTTATAAATCCTGAGTGTCTGTTCTCTCTTTCTGAACTTGTTTATCTACTTGTGAAATGTAATCAGGAGTATTTACAGAGGGGGAAGAATGTTTGGATTGGGAAATTGCAACTAGAACAGTTGTTGCCTTTGCTACTGATATTTTGAAAAGTTCGGGGTGAGCCAGTTAGCAGGACTCTGCCTGAAAAGTAGAAATAAATAAATTAAAACCTCACATGTTTTTCAAAGTTTAACTGAAGTATTTTGAGACTTTGGCTAAACCCCATTTTGTAGTAATTTTAACAAAAACCATTAAATTGATGCTGCTGCATTAAGAACGGTCGTACAATGCAGCACAGTGGCTCCAATACAGGAATTCAGGTTTTAGGGGAAAAAATGTTCCTGTTATTATGCATGTGTTTGGTAATGCACGGTAATGTGCAGTACTTTCTTGATCTGTTAGAAGCTTTGTACCAAGCCATTAGTTTTTTATAGTGTTAGAAGAGAGCTGAACACAAGAGGTATTTTACTAATCCATGGCTGGAAATTATTCCACCTTGAAGTACTTGGTGTATTGTACCTGTGCACGTAGAATGTACTGCACATCTTGTGTGCATCGCTTGCTTTCTGAGAGAGAATAGCTGGGAGGGAGTAATTGACACCAGAACTGTATCTGCCCTATTCCCAGGCACGTTGTTTCCCAGCGGCTCATCCCATCCTTTCCCAGATTTGTGAGGGAGATGCTGTGGTGAAAGATGTCACCTGCGAATAGGTAGGTATTGCTGCCAGCCCAGCATTTCTGACCTTCTCTGTCCTGGAAAAAAAGCTTCCCAAATTAAAATTATGGGCTGTGATGAGCAATTCCATCAGACTGACAGCAGGGCATGTTCTACCAGTTAAGCTCTTCTCTACACCAGTTGTTCTGTAGCCACCGACAGGGATTCGACTGTATTTAGGAAGTGGTGTGCTTTGCATGGAGCTATGTTTAGGGTTTGGGGCTCCAATTAATACTTATAGCATAAAAAAAGTATTAATGATTATCTGAGAAATTGAGAGGTGGTAACCACGGCATAAACAGTATATTTGTGTTCCAAAGCACTCTGAATAATTACTCCGTCCTCATATTCCGGTTAATTCTAGTTTGGTCTTTTTTTTTTTCCATCTGAATTATTTATAGCTAGCACAAGGCACATCCTTTTGAGACTTTCCAGCCTACTGTGTATGTATTAGGCTTTTATGTATGGAAGGTATAGATATATTAATAATCCCTTACATTTGTGTAAAGAATATTCTATAGTTGTGATATCTTGAAAGAATGTTTTGGATTTTCTGATGTAGTGGCTTTCAGGGAGGTATGTGTTTGTATACGTCAAGGATTGTAAAATACATGTGAGGGAGAAGAACTGATGCATATGTGCACTTAAAGCTCATCCTGACCTTGAGTCAAACTGCTTTTGAGATTTGAAGGGGGGAAAAAATGTTCTGTATAACCATTTTTGCACAGCTTTGCTATTTGGTTCCTGTAGGGATTGGAAATGTGGAAATACTGTGGAATAGTGGCTGTCAATCTGAGCGAAACCTAGAAGTAGTGGAAGTCTCATTAGCCTGTCTATCAGGTGAGATCTAAAAGTGAGGTCTTGACTGCTCGTGGTCATTAAAGAACTCATTCACTGTTCGCAGGAGTAAAGGTGTTAAATGCAGTGTTTGGGATAAACTCCAACTTGTGATTAGATTTGGTCTAAAATCCCCCCCCCAGTGTAATTCTTTGCTTCTTGTTCTTAACTATAGCATAATAATACTTTTGAGTTATTGAACAGGTCCTCACAGTATCCCAAGCATGTCTGCTTTTTATTGATGGGAAAAGTTTAATAACATGTACGTTATACCTTGTCTATGTTATACCTCAATAAAGTAATACAGAAAAAAGGTGTAAGCAGTCTTAAGTGGCAGGTACACCGATAAAGCTTTAACATGCACCAGTTTTCTCATACATTACCAAAATTGTTCATCACTGGCTCTTAATTTCTTAAGCCACACTCCACAGGTTAGTAGCAAGCTATTCTAACACTGTGGTAGGATTGATGCAGAACCAATCTGTGGCCAATCCAGTCTTACTTTCAAACCACACCCTTCCATAGAAACATTTAATGGTGAGATCCATGTAACTCTAGAATCCTTCCCTTTCCTTACCAGGTTCACTTGCAAATCCTGCATTGCTCTCTGGGTTTGCCTGCACAGCTGAACTGTTGGGTGCTTGAGCCATGTGCAGCTTGTAACCATCTATAATGCTTGCTCGGGGTGCCTCTACAAATTCTGCATCTTTTTTTGATCCGTATTACGTACATGCTAACAGCAATTTGTTCTCTCTGTCAATTTGCCTTCTGTGCACTCATTCTTATTTAGCACGCCATGGGGCTCAGAGAGCCAGCAACACGTAACCGAGACCTGGTGGGCATGTAGGCACTCCCTCACAGAGCAGCAGTCCTTGGTGTCTTCCAGTAACCCCGCAGATTACAGCAGCACTGAAGAATCTTTCTAGTCCTTAGAATAAGGCAGCCATAAATGATCTTCTCCCCTCCTTTTGCTCCGTGGCCGATGGCAGTTAGCGGTGTGTGGAAAGTACTAATTCTCAGAGTGCGGTCTGCACTCATTCGTTCATGTTTCATCAAATATAAGGACTTTGGCAGCTTTCGTTTTGTAAGCACTCTCTTCACATATTGATAACACTGTCTTATTTAAGGCATGGAGACTTACCCTCTCATCTGCCAGGAGCTAGGGGAATAAGAGTACCTTGATTTCAGTGGTTTGTTGTTTTTTTTTTTTCCTGTACCACAGGTAGGTTAGATCTGTATGACATTCCAGAAGCAATATATATAGATGGCATAGATGTGGAAGAGCAGAATTACTACTGTGTTGAGGACAGAGAGAGCAGCATAACTGTGTCCCCTTATGTATACAATCAAAGGAAAGAGCTATCTCATTTCAAGTATTTAGAGATGTACCAAACCCTTGGGCTCAAGCATCTCCTCGCATTTCATATCCACAGTTAGCATTTCAAACATGGGCACGTTATCAGGTTATTACAGAGTAAGTCAGGCTGTTTTCACAAGTCATGTGGTCTGTGGTGACTGACGAATCATATTTCTAGAGCACATCAAATGCTTTTGTCACTTATGGGCAATCTACCTTAAATCTCCGTAGAGAACAAGCAGACCCACGGTCGTATCAGACTGTTGATGCAGCACATTTACACCAGACTTTCCTTTACTTTGAGTGCTCCTTTCCATTAGTTATACGAGATGTTTATCTTCCCCCCCATCTACTTTATCTCCGTTACAAAAAAAAAACAAACAAGCCCAATCCTCACTTATCATATGCTGTGTATTTCCTGCATCCATCCAACTGCTCTTCAGTTTTGCTAGTTCTAGCTTCTGAATTATGCACACTCTGCTTGTCATTCAAAGCGGCACTTACAACATTTCAGTAGAAATTACATTTCCGAGTCCTTTCCTCAAAGACGTATTTCTGGAACATTAGAGTGTGCTTTGAAATCCAGTGAGATTAGATTATAGAACAGGGAAGAAAGCACATAGATAAGTAACAAATTGTGTATGAGTATTTGTTGTTAATAGTAGTAATTTTGCAGTACCCATAGGAATCCAAACTGTTCTTTCTCAGGTTTACAAAATTTCACGTACTTCCTTCTTAATCTTCCTTCTTGGATCTTTGGATTTAAAGCACATCTTTCTCATGTGAGACGTTGTGACACCTTCTCTAAGTATATCAACTCTTAAAGGAATATAATTTTTGAGATGATTGTTTATTCTGGTTCGAGTGAGGAATATATTGGTGTAAAGAGCTAGGAAGAACTCTCACCTAAGTCCTCAAGGTGGGAACTGATTGCTCAGGAATCTTGAATCTCTGGGAATTTGGCTTCTATTTTGCCTTCCTCGCAATCATTCTCTTGTGTTAATAATGTGCACGTTCCAGTTGAACGTGTCAAATCCAGTTGGTGGTTTGCATTGTGTCCCTGCTCGTACTGTAAACCTGCTCATGGTTCTGCTGCGTAAGAAATGCAACATAATTGGCATTCAGTGCTTAAGCAGACCTGCGGTTAAATGTCTGAAAAACTGGAAGTGTCTATTGTCTATAACCAGGTAATCTCATTAGATTAATGATATTCTGGGCTAATGCTATTAGTATTTTTTCCATGCCTGCGGTACTTTGAGTTGCATACTTTGCTGTGAATGTGTATTTCACGTTAGCAATTTCTGCTCTTAATGTTCTCCATATGGGCAGAATAACTCTAAACGCAAGCCTTTTTTTTCTGTTAAGAAATGAAATTAGTTAAATCCCTAAATGCCTGGTCTTGCTTGTCCTGTATAGGAGCTTGTACTGACTATACTGCTGAAGCTGGGTGGTTTTCTTTGATTTTATTTGGCTGTAGAACAGTCTCAAATCTCCCAAAATGAAGGCATCCCATAGCTTTTTTGGGGGGCAGAAAAATTCTCATTGAGGCAGAGATCTCAAAGTTCAAGTAACTAACTAGAAGGTTTGGCTAGCTATCCCCCCTCCCAAGGTTTTACGCATGCCTCCGGCGATTTAAAAAGGTGTTGCTTTATTTCACTTCTAGAAACAGTAGAAACGAAAGGGTAAAGATTTTGTCTTCGGTTTGCTGTCATGTCTGCCGATTGGGGTATCTGTTGTCCCTTGGTTAGTCACTGATATTCTTTGACTGGTTTGGAAATATGGCTCAAAGATTAGATTATGTGAAGTAGCTCGTCAGAGTAGTGAATCCCAAGTCTCTTCATGTCTTGATTGCACAAATTAGGCACGGATAGAGTAGGCCGACAGAATGATTTTAGCGCAGAAGTGGCAATAATGATAGGTTAATTTTAAACATATTAAATAATCATTAAAATCTGGGAATTTCATCACGCTTGCAATCAATGTTTTCTCATCAAAACCTGAAATGGAAATTACATCGATGGAGTGTTGTCATCCTTGGTTGTCAGCCTGTAGGACTGTAGCTAAGTTTGTGGGTGGTGAATGGATGGAGCAAGAAGGTTTTAAGTGTGGTTGAGTTGTAAAGCCCCACCTCAAGGACCGTGTGCGGCATCAGGGGTTCCTGCAGTGTGCTAGTGTGGAGCCACGCACCACCCCCTCCTTTCTGCTTTTCCTAGTTACTAGAGCTTTCCTGCTTCACTGTCTCATACCTGCTCGCTGCCCTTTTCAGGATCTGCTTCTGCTCTGTTCACTACTAGCAGGTACCGTTGTCTAGTGGCAGAGAGTGTACATGGCTGCCCTCCACAGCAAACTGACCACAACATTTTTTCCCCCTGCCTGTGGTGCTTTTTGACCGTGTCCTAAGACAGTGGCACTGTTCCATCTGATGAGTAACAGCTATGTTGTGTTTGGTTAAATAAGCGTGGGTGGGCAGCAGAAGGGATGGCTGTGTCTTTACATTTTTCTGAGTGCTGGACACCAAGAGGGAGAAGACCTGGCTCAGGAGCATCCTCCAGAGGAGCGGGTGACTTTTTCCTTTGGCAAAACGGATCACGTTTCTGTAACAGGAGCTTATAGATCAGCCAGCACAGCCAGTGTGTATCTGTTTTCTGTATTCAAAAACCTTACCCCGGTCCTCGTCATAATACATGGTCTTTCTGTTGTGCTCACGGAAGCTGAACAAAGGTGTATTTCAGAGTGCAACTGACCTTCCATCAGGCTCTTGGGCACTGAGCAGGGTACATGTCTTCTAGATGGAAACAGGACAAACCTTCAGCTCATCTGTTGGCTTTAGAGATGCCTGCTTTTTTAATTTATTATTTTTTTTCCTTTTTTCTTACCTGCTCAGAGGGTAATTCATAAGCCCCTGGGCTAACTAAACGTACACAGCATATACACAGACTGCCTTCTTTGCTGACATGATGATGTCAGCTGTTGTGGTTGGGTTACTTAGGTTGCGATCTCTGAAGGTCCCCATTGCACACTACTAACAGGTCATGTGGTCATTCAGACTTGATACAGGGGCTCGGTTTTTCTTCAACGTTACATATTCACACTTGGAATTAATAAGAGCTTGGATTTAGTAACAGCTGATGCAGCCTACAAAGAGGTGTCAGTGGTCGTGCAGTCTGGAAGGCGGTAGCTGAGCATTGCCTGCTTGTCAGGCTGGGTTCTATCTGTTGCTGTCAGGGGTCTTTCTCAAGATATATAAACCTACCTTTACATTTCCCTGTATAAAATACTTAGTATAAGGCTTGTGGAAGGAGGCAGGCGTACAGAAGGATTCACTTGGTGATTTTCTCTTTTACTACAGGTTTGTTTTGGTTTGTTTTTTTTCTCTACTGTTCTGCTTTATGATGATTTGGACCAAACTGTGGGATCTCATCATGTGTAATGCAGTTTACAAAGCTTTAGCCTCTATCAAATGATGATGATAATTTTAGTTAGGAAGCAATTTGCACTTCCAGAAAAACACACAGAATGATGAATGCTGATTGAGCATTTCCCCCCCTTTTTGTTTTTAAAGAAACAAACAAAAAAATCCTTTATATAAAGAAGATAGCTGTACAATATAAACTGAAAAGATAAGAAATTTTTTCCCCTTCTCTTGGAGAGTATGTACAAGCAGATCCCAAATATTTGGCATTTAGCCTGATCTTGAAAAAGGCCCCAGAACATGTCAGGAATTATTTAATAGATGATTGCAGATGACCAGCTGCCAGTCAAATGCAGAGAAAAAACAAACCAAGCAGGCAGAAAACCAAGAGACTCGGTAGTTTTAAGTACATCCTCTTAGATTATATTAGGCCAAACACTAAACAGCAGCAGGAAAAAAGATGGGATGGAATGGAATTTGAAACCTACAATTACTTGTTTGAGAGAGTTCCGAATTGTTTTGTGTATGTGTCTGGGTTGTGCAGCTGAAATAACATCCTGTTTCAGAACATGTAGTTAAAATAGAAATGGTTTTATTTTAACTGGAGTTCTGAGGACTGTGGAATGAAAATAAGTGTGTACGGTTTCTGTGACTTGAGGGGAGGTGTAGGAGGGGGATTTTCAGACAGTAATGGTTTTTCAATAATTATGTAAGGACTAGGATAAGTTCTGGAAAAAATACTCGGGTATTTTGAAAAAAAAAAAATCTGCTATTAAATTGCTGTTCTCCAATGGTTCATTTTGTAAAATAAGGCAGTTTGCCACATTTATAAATGGTAAGGGAAGAATCTTGAAGGCAAACATGGAAATCTTATTTTAAGAGTAATAGCTTTGGATTGTCCCAAAAGTAGCTGTTGGCTGGATTTCTCCTTCTGCTTTCCAAAATGTAGCCTACCTTTGTAGGGACTTTATTTGTTTTCAGAAATGTTGTAAGATAAAAAAACAACTTGATATTTGCCAATTGGGGATCAACTTGACCTAATAATTTTCAGGAAGTTTTAAATGCTAAATAATTCCGTTGATTTGGGCGCATGTAGCATCTCTTCCGAGGTTTCACAGCAAAGAGCTTTGGCTACAGTGGCAGTTCAGAAGGAAATGGGGCAGTGATCTGAAGCTCCTGGAACGTTTGCAAGGGGTATTGTGGCTTTATGGTTTCTATCAGATGCAGCGTTATCTTCAGCTTATTTTTATGAGAGGTTTGGTAGATTTTATTTTATTTTTGTGTATGTGAGTATAAATGTTGGGGCATCCTTTATATATGCCTGAAATACCTGAATGGTCCCTCTTATCCTCCTGACCTGCTGATTTCTACTGACTCTTACGTTTAAATATTGAGTAAATTCAAGTATTGCTGGATCAGAGTTTTTGAGACATACCAGTTATCTTGTGATTATTTAGTCAGTTATGGCTGATGCTCTGCTGCCACGCCTACTGGGATTTGTGTCTTTTTCATTCTTAACACATTTCCGGAATAAAACTGAATGTAATTAGTGCTTCCCATCTGTGTTAAACAAGTGTTGCTGTAGCATTTTAAGGGATGGTGACATTGCTCCCTTGGAGGCACAGGGGAACCATGGACGGAGTCAGTGGGCAGGGAAAGGATGATCATCAATTGATGCCAGATGCCATAGGGAAGATAGCTTTGAAAGACCGAGACCAATGAACTGCTCCAAAAAGCCTTAGAAGGGCCGGACCCTGGAAACTGTAAGCTCTCTGTGTGCTTACAATGAGATGCATAAAACATAAAGCAATATTACTTTGTATCGTCACTGTTTTACGGACTACTTTGTCATGCCTCCCTCCCCCTCCCCGAGCTCCAGGAGAAAGCTTGTGGTCTCGGCTGTCTCATTGATCATATGCCACTAGTCGTTGCAGCACGCACAATTGAATTGCTTTTCCCTCAGGGAAACAATGTCTCCAGGTGTGCTAATAATAAAATTAATAGCTTAGAGAAACTGCTTGCCACAGCAGCCAGGGCTCTACAATGAAAGGATCGATTCCAGTGTTTAACTGTCCTAATTCCATAGTGGATACCCGCCTCAGCCACTGCTGAGATACCTTCAGTCTCACAGTTAATCAATACATCCCTGATTTAAAACAAAGAACCAAGGTTTGGGATTAGAAGTCTTTCTGAATAAAAGGATGTAGGTTAAAACTGTCAACACCCTTCAACTATTATCTTAACATAAAAGTTAGGAGTGCTTTAGCTAGTGCTTCTACAGGAAGTGAACGTGCTGCTGCTGAATATATCCTACTCATTTTGAGAAACATTAGCTTGTAAATATTAGCATGTAAAATGGCACTTAAATCATCTTGAGCTGGCATTTTGTAGAGCTTCATGAACTTTGATTGTAATTGATAACATTACTTTAGTGTGGATAATGTATGTAGTCACACACCGTAGTTATTACTCTGTCACATAGTGCTGCTGTCAGGAGCCGCAGATTTGACTGCCAGCAATGTGTCTTGAAGGGCACACATGCTTTTCATGCTGGATTTTGAGGAGATCTCAATTCTGAATGTTTATGTCAAGGTTTGGCCTGTGTATGGAAGAAAACACGCATTCTTATAAGTTGATAGTGGGAAGTGAAAGACCATTGCACGTTACTGTGTGGGACAGGGGGCTGAAATTTCACTGACAGCTTCTTAGGTGCAAGAGGAATGAGAAATTTGTTAAAAATCACAGCTTTTTTGCCAAAGCCTTTTTTTTAACCTGCGATTTGGTCTAATGACAGACATTATTGTTACTTGTCTTGCTTATATCCTTAGATGATTGTAACTCCCCCACAGCTGCCCACAGCAGCTTAGTACGGTTAGAGAGGGAGGCAGCTGTAGAGGTCTGAGACATTCCTGTCAGCCATTAAACATGGCAGTTCCCTGCAGAGGGAAAATAAATTCTCCTTTCCTCTCCCTCAGGTTTCAGTGAAAGGAATCGAAATCAGCTCTCCCTGTTGCATTCAATACCACCAGAGGAGTGTGGCTTCATTTGATTCTTTGGAGTTTAAGAAATCCAAGGCTAACCATTAGAAGTTTGAGTGTGCTGCCTTGATCTGCTGGAGGCTTTGTAGGTGATGGGCAATTGAAGATGGTATCAGACCTGAAAAAAATAAAGGAGTTAGGGAAGGAAAGGCTTCTAAACAAATAGAGGTATTAAAATGCTGTCCATAGCCTAGCAAAGATTGATGTATGTGATATGAAACATGCAGAGGTATTGATGCTACTTTCTTTACTGTCAGAGAGGGCAGGAAAAAGCCTCTTCTGTAACAGACGTATAACTGAGCTCTGAGCTGTACCATGATGTCACTTCTCCAAAGATACCGCTACTGCTCTCGTACCTTACCCACCGTACTTGGCAGTAACGAGATTTGGCAGGGAAAGACGAAAGGAGTGAGAAAATCCCTTACAAAAGCAGGGTTAAAAGAGGACTTCAGCCACCTCTTCTTTACACCAGCAGGTAAAACATTGTTCGTATTGGAAGCATCAGGTCTAAAGAAGTTCTGGTGGAATTTGCAGGCCTGTGAGGTGCGCACTGCACTTTGTCTCAGACCTTTTGGGATTTTTTGGTCACAAGATCCTGGCCTTTTTTTGTTTGGTTGGTTTGGGTTTTTTTTGGTTTTGGGTTTTTTTTTTGCATTTGTTATTACGAGAGGTGTGGGAGAGCTCTGTGCTTCTATTTTTATCAAGTGTGTTTCAGTGACTTTGCTTCATAATAAATTAGGGGGTTTTTAGACACTTAATGAATGAAACAACATCCAGAGAGATAAAGTGTCTCGGGATAAATGGTTTCAAGAGAGTATCTCGGGCTGTGACTTGATCGCTAATTAGCTGTTGTTCTTTTCTCCTCTGTGTCCCAGCGTCGCACACTTTGTGCACAAAGGTTGATAGAGATAAATGTGTTAAGCAGCAGCAAACTTTTTCCTAAATGGGGGGCAGGGCCTAGTTATGAGAGGAGGCAGAGTTTGAGAATGAGACTGTTATGAGGCAGTTAAGTTTAGATGATTGCTGAGAGCCATTGGTGGGAATGAAAGCAGGCCTTTGTGGGTTTGATTGTTCGAATAAATAAATTCGTTAGGAAAAATGTGCTTTGAGTTGCTCGGATACGCTGTTGGACACAGACTTCCAATGGGGAAGCTCTTGAAGGTGCAAATTAGAGTTTGGTCTGGTGCTTCAATGCATTTGTAAGAAGTGGGGCCGAGAGTCTGAGTAGTGTTAGGAGATCTGTAGGATTGTGTTCTGGAGGAAGTCCAAGAAATCAGTTTCATCTGAAGAACAGAGTTCAATGGGAGATGAAAGAAATCATGCTTCTCCTACCATAGAAGGGTGTTGGTCTGAATGGGAAGTCTACATTAAAGGAGAAACTTAGAGTTCCCGCTTATGGAGACAATTTTTGTTTCGGTGGGTGTCAATACAACAGGTAAATTTTTCATTGATCTGTGAAAAACTCAGAGTGCATTTTCAGTCTTCTTTTTAACAGCTGCAGCTCTTTTAGTAAAACCTGTCCTTTTCAAGAAATGAGCGTGTGGTGCTGTAGTACAACTGCAGCTTTTTATTGTTTTTTTTTTTTCAAGTATATTCAGCTTTAAGAGAAGTAGTTCCATAAGCTGCAGAGGAGCATCTGTAACTGGATAAGAGCGACAACATTTAGGTTTCATGGATATTACGCTTACTAGATTAAAGTGACAAGTTTTTTTATTAAATAGACTTGTATAAGAAGTTATTTTGATGGAGATGCCATCTTTTCCTATAATGGATGCTGCTTCCATACAGAGTAATTGATGAAAATTGTCCCTAGGTAACAAAAAAACCCAACACAAAACCACATAGAGAGTGAGGGATGCAGAGGTTTTTCTTCATAGCTTGCTAATACTCACAATTTTAGCAATTCTTGTCTTTGCTTTTAATTTTACAGAATTAATAGTTGGCTTAGCATCATGATGTGTATTTCATTTGTTAAAACACTTCTTTAGATATTCTGCTTTATACCTAATCATTATTCTTAGGTGTTTGAAAATAAAGTTCAACTAACTAGAGAGTTTTAATATTACGGTGTAATCTTGAAAGATGCTAAAAGTATATTTAAAACCACAACAAAAAACCCCAAACTAATGAGTTGTGTTGGTACGTTAGGATTGAGTCTGCCTTTCTGTAAATAAGAATCAGTGTGTGGATGTGTTTAAGTTGGTTTCAAAGAAATTCCAAAAGGCATAGCCCTGGTAATAAATAATACCCATGGGTAATAAACCCGGTCACGGTTCTCATCGCAGAGTGAATCCTGCGTTGTCTTTGCGGTAGAGCTGGACTTTGGCTAGCTGGTATGGAAGGACGGGGACCGAGCTAACAGCGAGCGGAGCGCAGATGCCAAGCTCAGGAGATACTGGAGGCATCTCTCTAGGTGTCAGTTGCCTCCCTGCAGCCCAGAAAGCGGACTGCTTTGTGCCTTGTCGGGAGCAGGAAGGAAGAGGAAGAGCAACTGGTGCAGCTGCTGGCGAAAAGCCGAGTTCACTCCCTACGTTTTACATTTAGACAAGGTGGCAGCATTCACAGGGCCTCTGTTAGGGTGGCAGAGAGGGCACCTGTCACAAGAAAGTTCATCCTAAATTGTCATTATTCCTCTTGTACAGACACCATCTGTGTGCAGCCAAGAGAAAGGGGCGGAGAGGGGGAAGCAAAATTCTGTGCTAAGGCCCTGCTGAAACTAAATAAACTCTGCTAAGGAGAAAAGGCATGTTTTCTTTAACCCTTAGGCTATCTCCTTGATAAATTTCAAAGGTTCGCTGTGAGAAACAGAGGTGTTAGTACTTCCTAAGTAGCTTGTAAAATGTGAAGCTAAGCCTTGAATTAAGATGTTAAGCTTTGTACAAGCCCTCTTATCAATCCCTTTGCATCTCCAAAATGCAGAGTTTTGATTTGTGATGGCATTAAGAAGGTAGTGCCACCCAAGGGCAGATCCTTGTCTTTGATTGTATTTTTATTTTTATTTTTATTTT
>JANIJG010012437.1:12709-38728 GCA_024611175.1 Megaceryle torquata
GATTACAGGAAAATTGAATGGGAGCAAAAATGAAACTACATAATTCAAAATTTTCTGAGAGCTTTTTAAAGAATAAGTAAATTTTTCAGTCACTCCTACAAAACACGGCTTTGTGTTACCACGCGAAGTCGGAGTATCTATAAGATACAGTGCTAGAACACAGGTGTGGGAAAGAAATGTAAATGCAGAATGGAAGGATGTGTAATACACCCTGTGCTGGAATACGCAGAGGAGTGAAAAAAATTACAAACAGGGATCCAAGCTGCCAAGTGTTGCTGTGCTGAATTATTGGGAAGAGTCTTTTTTTAGACGGTTACAGAAAGAAAAGATTCCAAGTCATTTTGAAAAATATTACTCTTTATAGATACTGTATATCTATATTGTTATCAATAATAAATATATTAATAATATGATTAATATTAAATATATTCCTAAGATAAGGGTGGCATTTCATTTCATGGATATATTCCTAAGATGATAGAACATCAGCGTCTTTAGGAAGGGTAAATCACTTATGTAAGAGCTTTAGGTCATAACTGTGAAATAAACCCCCTCTATCATTAATACCAAATGATGTCAATCACTTGTCTCTTGCAAATAATCACTATAAATAGAGCAATTACTACATAAGCAGTCAATTATAAACTGTTGCATTGTGGGAAAAAAAAAACCAAACCACAGTACATTGGCTTGTCATTTCCAGACAGGGTTTAACCTTTTACTAAGAAATAAATAAGTTGTTATGGTTCAGTGGGGAAGATGTAGAAAAGCTGCTAAAAGGGAAGAAGGAAGTGGTGTTGCTTTCACTTACATAGGAGTTAGAAAGTTCAACATTCCTTAGCTGAGTTGTGTTTCTTTCTAAGGTTATTTAGTTGGAGAAGCTAAATGGAAATGAAGATCCTTTGTCTTTGCATGGCCACAGGGGCCACATTTACTATTTAACTAGTGAGTGGAAAAGGGGTTTTTGAGAAAAATGTTCACAGCTGCAGTTTAGTTCCTCAAGAATTGGTTCAGCAGGGTGGCAGAGCACCAGGCATTACAGGACTGACTCAGCTCTTCAGCAGATGTGGATTGTTTACAAACCTTTTTCTTTTTTTTTTTTTTTTCCCCTCATATTCCTTAGAAGAATTCAGGCTGGTGTTGAAGTTACTGACTGAACCAGTTGCAGAAATTTGCATTCTTATCTGTAAATGTTAATATGATGCACTAAAATACAACTGCCCTCTCCCACTGTTTAACACTTCTGCAGATGATGCTGTTGTTGCAGATAGGTGGTGTCATGGCAAATAATTCCGTGTTTCAGTGACATAATTATTTTCTTCTCTCTGTGTTGTAGAATTAGAAGGAAACCAATATGTGTATTTGAAATACTCAGACTGATTCGCTGGGGAATCCATTAGATATGTTTGGATACCACCATGTCTAATTCTGCACTTGAAAATAGCAAAATCAACAGAATTTCCAAATAGTAAATTGTGGAGCAATGGTCATAACTGGAAAGAAAGAGAAATAGGATATGAATATTAGAACATTAAATTAACCTTCTAGAAACGTAAGATCAGTTAGGAAAGAAAACTTTACGTGAGTGGGTGGAAACCGTGACATCAGATGTCTTTGTCACTAGGGTCAAGAACTTTCAGACAAGTTTAATTCTGATAGCAGGGTAGTAGCCACGTGTCCTCTGCTTCAGCCTCTAAGTCTCAGTGCTGTGATTTTTGAGACCTGTTAATTCAGTACTCTGGGGTTTTTTACTGAGTTGGGGCAATGTACATCTCCGTTAATACTCCGTAATGAAGACAGTAAATGTATGTGCATCATTAGGAAAATCTGGGAGGAATGATTTGATACCTCTTCGTACACCATCAGTGATTCTCAGGTCCTTAACAGTCTGTCTCACAGTAAAAACAAGTGTGTTGTTCTTGTGCTGATATTCCAGTAAGAGCTCCCTTTATATCCCCATTTGGATATGTGTTTAAATGAAGAAGAAATCCTCACTGTATTATTTACACTACATAATATATAAGCAGTACTCACTGCTGAATAAGCTGAATTTAGCAGACATATGTTATTGTAATTGCTGCAGTCATCACAGCACTGAAACTCTTCCTAACAGCTTTCTGTCACCGATGCTTTTTGAACAGGCTGACTTACCTTCCCGGGGAAAGCCTTCTTGACTCGTAAGGGAAGTAGCTGTGTGGGCCAAGCAAGTTTTCCTTCCAGAAATAAACACTGTACAAAGCGAGCCCCATTCCCCAAATTCCGTGTAGGTAAATATGTGTAGCTGTGGTAGCTACAAAGAATTAGAACTACTCTGTGGTGAACATGTAACTTCCTCAAAGCAGTAGTATTTGAAGGGATCAAATTATTAGAAAGCGGTCTCTTCCATCAAATACAACTTGAGACTAAAACAGGCTTTAAAAGTACATGCCTCAAACACTAGGTAATTCTGTTTCAGAGATGCAGAGAAAAGCGAGGTCAGAACCTACACAGAAGTTAGAGATTGTGCAATACCAAAGACGGGGGGTGGTAATAGTGCGGGATGGAAACAAAGCCCGGCTCCTGTTCTCCGAGCCGTTTCATGTAACGCTGCTGTGCTAGAACACAGCTTTAGGGATCGGAAATTTAATTTGGAGACCTTTTATGTATAAGGAATATAGTTCTCAGGAGGTGAAACTAAAGGGGAAAAGAGATCTGTTTGTTGTTCAAATTATTATTCAAAATGTTCGAGTTGGTTGTTTTGAAAAATGCCTGTGGTGACTGAGAGGCAGCGGTGCAGCCGGCGGTGTTTAATGACACAGTACTGCCACCTAGCAGCAGCTCACGGCTTGGTGCCTGCCGTCCTCGAGTCGCAATTTACCACTCGCAGCCTTTTACTTGAATTTATCTTTCTTTGAACCTTGCTAGGAGCTTTAAGAGGATAAATATCTATGCAGAAAAAAAAAAAAAAAAAGGCATTTCTTACATGGTAAAACTCAAATATAAGCAAATGAAAAGTTTCTCGGTTGAGACAAATGGAAAGCAGACCAGCAAAAGCTTTTTTTGCTCAATAGATACAATAGTCTTACAGCTGATATTAATGGTGTCCAAGTTTGTTTTGACAGATGCCCTGTCGAGAAATGTTACTATTTCAGCAACTCTCAAAATAAAATGTTGCATTTTCAATTAGCGATGTCCTTCCAAAATCAAGGAAAAAATAGAAAATGAAGAAATCTCCCGGTGCTTTTAGTGCACGTACCCCAGTTTTGTGTCCCTATAAAGAAAAATGGCCGTGGGGTGGCAGTAAACAGGGCCACGGTAATCAAGATGTGACTGAATTCTGTATATGGCATCAACTGGATATTTTATATGGGGAAATCTGTGAGATTTGTTGAGAAATTTCATGCTGGCATACAAGGGAAGTGCCAGCTTGCTTAGCTATAGATCTTTTCAGTATCGCACAGTATGAAGTCTTCCATCATATTGCTCTTAAGCGTAGTGTGAACTTAACACATCCAATCAAAAAAAGCTACTTTATTAAATAATCTCCTGATGCTTTGTTCTGTTTTGTTTCTCTTTACAATATGTAAAAAAAAAAAACAAAACCAAAACCAAACCGAAGTATTCTATTGAGATTGATGCTGTATTTAATGAGTCCTTTATAGGATGGAGTACCAAATGTTAATCAATAGACATGCCAGAATAACTTCCGATACAAACTTGTAGAGTTTTTTAAATTAATACTTATTAAAAATATTGAATTGTTGTGACTTACTGGGGTTGCAACTGGAACAGTTTTTCATCCTAATTAGGAGAATGGGTTCCAGTGCTCAAACTGTAGATAATAGTGTAATGATTGTCATCTTGAAACATAAAAATCAATGTGAGATACTATCAAAATCTGCCGACTGTCACAAATTATGGAAATTATTCAGGGTTTTAAAACCACTGCTAAACAGTGTTTCCTTTTATTCTTTACAACGCATTCAAGCACAGCTACTCAAGAGAATGTCTGTTAATATAAAGCAAATATCAAGTGGTGCTCAGATAGTTAGGGCCACCACTTAATCTGTGAAATGATTTACAAATATTTTAAGAGAAATATGGAATATCTTATTTCATTGAGTATTAGAAATCAAATATGTTACTGCAAATTATGTAGCAGGATTATATTGTAGTGAAGGCTACGCTCTGTTTTCTGGTCGATTGTATTTGTTTATGCAATAAAGAACTGGAATGCGAAGGCAATGGCCACATACGCTCCTGCACGTTTCCTTCGCTAGTAACAGCGTGAGAATTGGAAAATTTTAGGTCATTCTCTAGATACATACTCCATCTTTTCTTTTACTGTTCTCACACTGCTATGTCAAGGGGCAAAAATGAGAGAAAAAGAAAAAATGTTAGTTGTCACTGGGGCTGTGCTTCAGTTCCAGGTTATTTATAGTGAGTTTGGTTTTAATATTTGATGTACGCAGACCTTTCCATCTCAGTCAGGTGTAAATCTGAAAAACTCCTAGGCTATAATTGCCTTTGGTTTTAAAGCCTTCTATTGATTCTGAAAATAATCTGAAGAGAGTATTTTCTATCTATTAGGATTAAAAATCCGTCAAATAATAACGAACTTAAATGATTTTTACTAAAACTACCCAGAATATTTGCTTATAGAAATAAGTAAATATCCAAACGCATGAAATGCACAGTTACAGAAGTAAACAAGCTATGTGCTATTTTATCAGTCCATTGTAAGCTACTCTGTAGTTTCCCATTCCAACTGCCCTGTCTGCAGAATTTATCCATCGTCTTATGTTCCATAACCAAAAAAAAGTGTGTTCTGCATTGGAGTGTTTGTGTATGTGCTGTGCGAGGGGAAATGAAGAGCAGAACCTTTGGATTCGAAAGAACAGGAAACTAAAGCTTGCCTGTGAATATTCACCAAGTTTCTCCATATTTGTCCTTGTCTCCTGGGAGGTACCTTGAAGCAATTTCAGGTTTTGTAATGAAGCACTACAAGTTCTGGGTCCAAATCTTTTACGTTATTTTGCATTCCTCTTCATCTCTGCACACAGGGAATTGCTGATGATTCTTCATAAGGGTCTTTTAAAGAACGTAGAGGTTTAGAGAGACCACAGAATGAGTGGTTGAGGTTGGAAGACATCTCTGAAGGTCATCTTACCCAACCCTCCAGATTATGTAAGACTTCTCAATTTTTGTCTTTTTGAAGGCTTTTCATTAGAAAGAAAAAATCCCATGCCAGTTGTTCTAATTGGTGTTAAAATGCACAAATGAAAGCTGTTCTACATACAGCAGGTAGCCTGGGCTTGTGAGCCTCCAGGTCAACGCATACTGTGCCTGCGAAAAATTGGCATAGGCTCCAGGGGAGGCTGGAAAGTACTTTCAGCTTGAGTTACCTCACATCGCTTTGAGTAAAACCTGAGCTAAAAAGACTCTTGAGTTTGAACGCATCAGACCTACATCCTCTTTTCTTCCTTTCCCCTGGATTTCTGCTTACTGCCACTGCTGCAAACAGGATGCTGGGTGGGATGGACTCATTGTCAGGAGCACTTCTGTCCTCTTCAGGTACTTACTGGGAAGCATTAAGGATGGGGGAGAAGGGGAGGAGTCCAGATGTGCGAGAACTGCAGGTTTCACATCTTGATATAATAACCAGCTGCCTGAATTTTAAATTTCAGTTGTCTGTGCTCTACCCGTGTCCTGTAGAGAGAGGATATGGCAAACTTTCCATTGCTGAAGGTAGACTATCAGCATTGGTTTTTTGAGTCTTAAATACATTTGTAGTTTAAGAAATGGAGGGGCCATTTACAGACTTGTAGACAGACTAGGATGTGATACGGATCTCCTTCCGGAGAACTGTGTCATGTCTTAGCTTATTATGTAAGACAACTGTCCACTTGATAGGCAGCCACCTGAGTTTGCAGATACAGTCTGAACATGGCATACGTGTCCAGTGACAGCAGGATTGTATTCTCCTCTGTTGCTTGGACATTTAGAATCAGATGATACGTAACTGTACCGGGGTAATTAGTGTATTTTAATTTTAATGCAAACATATATTGGATAAACCCAAGACTTTTCCTGGTATGCAACTTCATGTCTTCACTGCAAAGGAGCTTTCAGACTGATAATTCTAACCCTGCTTGGGGGCAGAAACTGGCAGAATTCTCAGCTGGTGCAAATCAACATCTCTCCATCAGCTTAGTGGAGGTGAAGTGAATTATAGGAGCTGCAGAGCTGATTGATAATCATCATTATCTTTGTGTAAAGGAGATGAAACTGGCTCTGAAGATCCACACGGGAGTTTATGACATTACTTGAAAGGTGTTTATTAACCTTGCACCGTTAAACAGGAAGTAGCTTCCGATTTATAACACTTGAAAAATAAACAGTAGCTTTGGCCTTCTCATTAGCAGCACTTATAGCTTAAAACATCTGTGCTCATGGTTTGGTGGGCTTTTGAAAACACGAAGTTTTGTCCGTATTTGAATTCAAGCCTGCACGCTGCTGGTGTTAACTCACCTGCCAGTAATTCTTTCAATTGCTCGGGCGATGAAACGGAATTTGTTGGAAGAAAGCCTTTTCTATTAGCATGAATGCCATATTCCAAAATCTAGGTCTTACTAAATTGTTTCTAATATAATACGAGGAGAATTGTGACTACGGTCATTAAAACCACAATAACTAGCCTAGGCTCCTTTTCTCTCTTACCATGTCACATTCAATTGTCAGCGTGGAAACAAGGCAAAACAGAGTTCTGGTTAAATGTTTATGAATAAGAAAAGACATATTTTCCTTTGTAGACTCTTCAGAAACAACTAAGCATTAGCTCTGTCAAATACTGCATTAAAGTGAATTCAGTTTAAAGTATGTGATCCATACATTCTTTGAAATTGCCTGAAAAGACTCATTATAAAACTAGTGCTGTGAAAAAAACCACCCCTTTTCAAACTGGGTGAAGCACCTGAATACTTTTTGCAAGTGGCTGCACATGTTTTGAAAGCCTTCTAGTAATGTCTAAAAACCTTACAAAGTACCTTTCAACCAGTAAATTTCCTGTTCAGCACATCTGTGTTCCTGCAAGATTTGCAGTAATAATCAGATGGGTTAACTATTTTTATTAATTTTTTTTAAAGATTGATTCTAATGCTTTTATTGATTTGAGGCAGATAAACTCAATTGTGCGTGAAATCTTATTTATATTGGGACAAAAGGGAATTGAGTCTTGGTAGAAAAATTTACCTTCCAGCGAGGAAAAGTCTTTAGACTTCACTTTTTAAGGCATGTTCAGCTAAGTTAAAAATTTTTAATTTTAGTCAGCATTACTTGTCAGCTGTAGAGTTTGATCTATTAGTGCATTTTGCATCCAGGAGAACACTTTCAGGTAGTATTGAATGGCAGCGAAGATACAGGGATAGTGTTATTAGTTATTTTAATTTCATCAACCCATTTCTCCAAGTGACTTTTACTGGCTAATAATGATTACTTCAAAGAGTTGCATATAAATATACACAGTAGGAACTCATTAATTTTCAGTAATTTGAGAAATGCACATGAGGAATAGCTGAATTCTGCAAATCTGTGCTCTTGCCCTACACTGGATTCATTTATCGAGAACTGTAGATTGTTTCCAGTGCAACTCCACCTAGAGTTTGTGAAACCTAGAGAAATGAAGGAGCAGGATTTCCAGAAATGCAGGTAGGTTTGGGAACAGTCAAAATTAAGAAGCTTATGAAAGCTGAGAGGCAAAAATGGGTCAATATCAAGTAGCAGAAACCCGAGAAATGTGAATGAAATTCTGGGTATAAATAGAAAAAAAAAAAGAAAAAGAAAATTTTATGGTATTGTTAAGTACGCTGCTGTGAAATATGTGCACCATACTGGGACCTTTATTGTTCTCCTTTTAGTTGTTTTGTTGGGTTTTCTTTTTGGTTTTCTTTGGGTTTTTGTAGCTTGTTTAGGGGTTTTTTTAATCTTTTAATTTTACCTGTTGCACTACAGATTTTGTATCTAGTTGTCCATTAAATCTGTTTTGGGCACTTTCAGTGTTACTTACTTGGGTGTTGTCACACGATTTAGAGCAAAATTCTCTGCTACCCTGGATACTTTCCCATTGCTCTTTTTCTGTCTTTTATTACTGTACAGGGTGCTAATGTGACTCAGAGGTTTCTTTGGTTTGTCTGTGGAGCTTGAACACAGCATTTATAATCTAATGTGTGTATGGTTTAGTAGAAATTTTAGGTGTTTTTGATGATGTGACAACTCGCTTTTCCATAGTTAAGTTCTTACTGGGAACGATAAGGAAACATGCTTTTGGTCCTGCTAAGTTACATTCCTGTTCTGGGTTCACTTTGGGTTAACACAAGCAGCTGCTGGCCCAAACAGCTGGGGGGGGGGGGGCTGCAGCTGGGATGAACAACTGAACCAGCCAATGGGATATTAGATACCCTACTGAGTCACGCCCTATATAAGGGGAGGGCTGGCCAGGGGTAGGGGCACTGGTTTTTCACCTGCTTCAGTGTGTGGCTGGAGCGGGGAAAGTTGGCGTTTTGGGCACAGGCAGAGGCTATGACTTGCTTTGTCTGTCGTTTCATTAGTAATGTTCTTTTCTCTATTTGTGTTGTTTTCTTAAACTGTCCTTATCTCAACCTACAGGGTCTCGCCTCTTTTCTTCCTCCTGATTTTCCTTCCTGTCTCAGAGGACGGGGTGTGGAGGGAGGTGGAGGGGGGTGAAGCAGTGGGCAAGGTGCTATGTGGTGTTCGATTGCTGGCAGAGGTTAGGCCATGATGGATGCATAGCAAGGTGAGGGCTACCTGATTCTACATAGATAAGCAGATTTAACCTTAGACTTGCCTGATTTTTGGAATTCTTAGGAAGTATGGATGACTCTATTTATAAAGAAGTAACTTTTGAAAGCTTTTTTATTATTCATTAAAAAAAAAAATCTGATTAACTGATGTGTCACATTTTTCATGTTGAATTACAATTTTCAAATCATGCCCATTTGAAGCAGTGATCTGTCTGGTGATGCACTTGCGCTGTATCAGAACTAATATTAGTGCAGTCTAAATGGAGTCAGGGAACTGTGGACCAATTTCTATTTCATTTTTATCCTTCAAAACTCAATTTCTAAATGGGACATTTCCTAATCCTGTAGTCTTGATTATGGAAAGTATTCCAGGAGGCTCCTCTAAGTTTTTTATACTGAAAATAAAAACATTTCAGGTGGCTACATGACTTAACGAGAGGCAGATATCTAATACTTTTCACCTCTGCAAATGGAGGAGGATGATTGCTAGAATTTCTGAGAACTAACATTAGTTCTGAAAATTTAAGCAAATCCAACTGGAAAACTGAAATTTCCATCAATATGTTCTGTGAATATATGGATTTTCTTGAAGATGTTTATAGGAAATGAGATAATAACATTTATTTTATGCTTCAGAATCACTGTTTTCAAATAAAATTAATACTACCTCTGTAAGTTCAGTTGCAGTTCAGCTTACTACAGATCTTTCTTTTGGGGAGATGCCTGTTAGGCACTGGGATTTGTGTGTGGTAGAATTTCTCCTCTGCAGATCTTGTAACATACAAATGTTACCACCAGTTTGGAATTGCAGAGATAAACCTGATCTGCAAGCTACTCTTAAGGAATTATCTTTCTTTTTCTTGTGCTCTATTTTGCCTGTCTATTATTTTGGTGCGTGACCACTGCTTTTAAAAAATAAAGAAATTCTAACATAATCATTAATGCTGTTAGAATTTAAAGTAGTTTAGTGTTTTATTCACAGATTCTTGTTTGGTTTTAGTCTAATTGCGTATGATTGAACAAATACTTGTTTGCTTTTACAAGTCTAAATTTTAGCTGACTGCATAAGCACAAAGCTCTTGTCTGTGGAAAGTTGGCTGCATGGTTCAGGGAGCAGCTTTTCCTAGACTGAAGCAGTCTAATAAAGGAGGTATTCTCACTGCCTAATGCACTACCCTCAGATACAGTCGTGTGTGCAACCTGTTATATATGTCACTAGAACGACAGGACTAGAATCGTCCAGAGTCGTTCAGTAATTTCTGTCACGCGTGAAATCTTTACGGTAGTGCTGCAAGAGATGCCGCTGTAAGTGGTTTTGGCCGTGCCACTTAAAAAAATACTCAAATATACACTTTTTAATGTTGGACATTTTTGAGTAGCATGCTCTGGTTTTGGGGAGCATGAAAGGTTTAAGGTTTGTAAGAAGCTCTCAAATTCTGAGCGCTCTTGTCAGTACCTGAGGACCACCACCTTACCTGGCTGTGGACTGAGCTTGCTGATCCAGCACCTCTGGGAGTTGGTAGTCACACTCTCAACTACTGCGTGTGTAGAATTGACTTTCAGAGAGCGGCATTCTCCGAAAATGGCACTGAGAAGGAGATTTCTCCCCTTCACCTTTTGGGTTGTGTTTTTTTATTTTAATAATTCATGAAAGACTTCATGCAAGTTAGAAGTTACTGAGGTAATTCAGACAGCTGAGTAAACTGGTAATGGTATATGGATCACTTGACCTGTAATCATTGTGTGTCTCAGTATTGACCTCAGTTTACAATCTGATGGCTCTTTATGTATATGAAAAGCTTCGTCAGATATCTTTCCACTTGTGTTTCCTAGTAAATTAGGTTATAACTGGTCATAGTTTATTGATTTCAGTTCAGAATAATAAAGCATTTGCAGTGTTTGTTTCCAGTTTCCTTTCTGCTCTGAGAGGTACAGAGATAGGAGGGAGACTCTTGGTTTTATTTCCCACTGCATGTAAGACAGAGCAACCTACTGAAGCTAAGAGAAACTTTAAATAGCAGTTGCTCTGTGACTTTGCTCTTCTCTGCCTCAGTAACTTTAGGTATTAAAATAAGGGATTGCAGTGCTTCGTGAAGACAAGTGCTTTACAGGGTGGAGCATTACCTGAACTGTGAAAGACGTGGTAGGATGTTACTCACAGTAGCCTTTGTCCATGGGATTGAGGTGCCTGTGTAACTGCCTTTAAGCCACAAGTGTGTCTGGGTGATCAGCTTTCATGGACATAGAAATACATAGCTTGAAATTCTGGATCTATCAACATCGTTAGTAATTCCTCTCAGCTGTAACTGCAAAAAAAAAATCCAAGTTACAAATGAGGTGGTTAATTAGGATGCTTTATTGACTCTGAGCATCTCAAGAACTACCAACACTAGTTCATGTAAGATACCTAAGTATTGCTTCCTTAACAGTTCCTTGCAGAAAATGTCTCAAATCCCCCATAGATGGTCTGCAGTTCTTTGAAGGACTTATAGGAAAGTGAAGATGCTGAGGAAAAGGTTGAGCATTTGTTTTCTTTTTTGCACTAAGCAGTCACAGCTCTTGAATGCTGTTACAGTAGATGATGCTTTCTCCAGAGGTGTATTCCAATTCTGTGGGGTTTCCCCAAGAATAATAAGAGTGTGTGGTGTTTAAAAGCTGAAAAATAAATCGAACAAAAGCTTCCAGAAAATTTTAATTGGTTTTCTAACCTACTCGGAGGACAACAGTCCTTCCTCTGACAATAACTAAAAACTACCACTGGTTAGCAATGGAAGAATTGCTTCCTGGTTCACCAGGACACCCAGGTGGTCTTGGGGGACCAAACCTTTCCTGTACTCATCCCAGGAACGCAAGTACAGGACTGTTCTCTTTGTATATTCAGGCCTAGTAGCTCACGTCCTCCATGTGCAGAGCATGTCCCCTGCATTGAATTAGACACAGCAGAGAGGAAACGTTAGACTGATACACACACACACCCCCACCAATATATTGGCTAAAATTAACAAGCCCTTTGCAGTTTGACAGATGGGATTATACAGGGAGAGAAAACACCATCAACTTCTGTGGGGTTCATGGGGTCATCCCTACTCTCTGTGCTATATTCTGCAGTGGAAGTAGAAGGATTTGGTAGGTAAATTGCTGTAACAACTTCAGCTTTTGGTATTTTTTTCTGTTTTCTGACAAGCTGTAGATTTTCTGACAGAATAACGTACCCTATATCTGAGCATCATGCACAAAGCTGAAGTTGGTCATTGGCCACATATCTATAGGCTAGGCAGAGATGAATGCCGTGCTTGCTGGGCTGCCAAACAGAAGACAGAATCCTCAGTGGAAAAGGATGAGATCTGCACTGATTTAGATGACATGGGAATGTGGCTGTGACTGGTGGTTGGGTGGACTCTGGAGCCTTAGAGGTTACAATTCCTTGTCATGCGTTGTTTTCTTGAGAATTACGGTGGTGTCGTTGTAACATACGGCAGAGTTGTTTTCTTTTGGGTTTATTTTCGTATTTTTAAGGAACCTTTTCAAAGTCAGCACTGTCAAGTGACACGTTTGGAAATGTATGAGTTTGCAGGAGCATCTTGGGAGTTATGATAGAGCTTGTGCTCATTACTGTTTGTAAACTGTGCTTTACTTCCCGTAGATTTCCTTTGCTCTAGAACTGCATTTTGGGCATTTTTAGTTCCCTCAGATGGTCTGTTTTGTGAAACTGAAGCAGCATCAAAGCCCATTCTGCATTCTCTGGCACACCATTCCTGTGTGACTTCCTTTTGTTCTGGCATCAGCGTGACCGTGTAGCGAGGACCCCACTGCAGTGATGTTTGCTGCTCCTCTGCAATCTGCACGTGTGTGGAGACATAATGTAGCCTCTGCCTTATTGTGCTGTTGAAGCTTTGAACTCAGCTTTAAACCTGCACGCTTAGATGCATTGTCTACTTTAAACAGTTCTGAGCTGCAAAGCTTTCATCATGTGTTCGCTTTACAGGCTTGTTTCCTAAACAATTTGGGTTGGTTTTTTTTTTTTCCTTCTTCTTTTTATAAGGACTATGGCACTTTTCCTAAATTAAGAGTATCATAGAGTCACAGACCGCTGAGGCTGGAAGGGCCCTCAGGAGCTCACCTAATCCAAGCTTCAAAGCTGAACTGAGACCAGGTTGCTCAGGGCTTTGTGCAGTTGAGTCTTGAAAATGTGCATAATTCCCCAGCCTCTTCAGGAACCTTTTCCAATGCATATTTGTCCCTATAGTGTTTTTTACCCACCTCAGTTCTGATCAGAACTTCCTGTACTTCATTTTGCCTCCATGGCCTCTCGCTCATCTTTGATTCCCCTCACTGAAGACCTTCTCTCCCTTTTCTCTGTAACCTCTTAGGTACAGGAAGGCCACTGCCAGGTCCTGCTTAGCCACCTCTTTAGCAGCTTAAACAAGCCTGGTTCCTTCATTTCTCCACTCGGATCATGTGCTCCAGTCTCCTGAGACACTGTCATCCTTCCATGGACTTGCTCCAGTCCATGAACCTCTTTCTTGTGTTGCAGGGCGAGAACTCGCTGCAGTGTTGTTGCCATCTGTAAAGTACTTCCAAAAATAACAACATTAATAAATCATTTACCGAGGTAAATAATACAACATTGGGAGGGGGGGGGAAAGAGCTTTTTAAAGCTTATGTTTAACTTTTAACAAGTTGGTTATGACAATAGAGAATTCTAATTTCACGGTGTAATTTCTGTTAAACTGCATTATTTTTGTTCTCTGTACATCTAATCCTTGCTAGAAGTATTAACGATTTTTAGACCTCTAGTTACTTTTCTGTGTTGAAGAGTAAAATATAAACTTTATCAATTCCAATATCTTTAGAGAATAAATAATTTTAGTAGCAATTTTTAAATAGTTGGAATTCCATATCGTGTGGATGTAGAACAGAATGGCCATACAGTAGATACTCAGATTAAACCAGGTCTCTTCAGTGAAATTAGGCATTTTATTTCGCAAGAGCCAGCGGCTCAAAGTGAAACAACATATGTTTTAAATTTCTTTTAAATCTTTCTTGCCAGGTTCCCTTAGGTTTGATCTCCATCCTTGTCATAAACTACTGATGCTTTTGCCTGGACAGGTTGACCATGGCAGTTGAAGAACGTAGGCATCTCTGCTCTGGATACGCGGCACCAGATGGCAAAATTGTGGGGGCTGGCTTTAATGCAGTGAGCTTAGCCTGGAGAAGAAATTAGACATTGCAGCTTTGTTTATTGTTCTTTCCGTGAAATGGCAATGGAAAGAAAGGACAAAATGGATTTTGTAAAGGTTCCTTGCAGATTTTAGGCTGCTTTTTTTAACTGGTTACTTTGTGGTGACTGCTTTTGCTTTCTAAAACTCAGCTGCACATGGTAAATAGGAGATGGTTGTTTGCATTTCTTCTGCAGTAGCTTATCTGAGAAGATCCCCATGTGAACTCCCCTGTTCTGTGCTGGTACAGCTTAAGACCTTGCTGTCTCCAGGTACCTTCAGGCACCTCCTGCTAGGTGTTGGATGAAGATCACATACAGGGTTGAGAATTGTGGCAGCTGAGGAGCCAGGATGGGCTTGCTTTTGACAGCTCGGCCACACGAGCAGTGACTGCTGACAGAGACACAGAGGAAACCTCCTATCCATCAGCAAATGCCAGGCTTGTCTTGGGAGGCACACACAGATAAAGGATAGCAAGCAACATGATGTTCCTACCCAAAAAGTCTGCGGAAGGAACATGCAGTGTGAGTATCCATTGGATTGTATGTAGTCTCCTAAATGACTAGGTAGTTAATGTGTCTTGAAATGCGTGGCCTCTTCACTAGACTGATTTTCCTCCTGAGTGGAGGATGTACTAATGTCTGCACAGTGGTCTGACAATATTACGAAGTATTTGCTGTGGTCTTGATTTCCTGGAAACGTATTTTTCTTGACTTAAGTTATTAAAAAGTTTTGCATTTATCAAGAGAAGCCTTTCTGACCTCATCTGCTGTGATAATATGCAAGCAAACCTTGCACTGCAGATTTGGATGGACAGGCTTTCAGGGTGACAGGATCTCAGTTGTGAGATTTTGAGTTACACTTGGTCACTTTGTATAATATTTGTATTCATTTCATTTTGCTGCAAGGTTTAATTAGGTTTTATAAAGCAATTTATTATCCTTTATTGTAAGATGGAACAAAACTTGAGGTGTGGTTGTTAGCTGAGAAGCTTAGAGTACAACCTTCTTATTTCATTATGCAGTTTCATTGCTCTCCTCGGTCATCTAGAATTTAAAATGTTTCAGAACACACTTTTATAGAAGCTGCTGAGATATGTCATCCATTTTGTGTGCCTTAACCTGATGTTTCACTGTCTTCTATTTGTATTTCTTTTATTCCCTTTTAACTTTTCTATTAGCTTACCTCAAACCTTTAAAACAAAGAACCACGTTAGGAAGTTGTTATTTCTGATTAAATCTCTGTGTTTTCCAAGGCAGAGAAACCCCAAGGAATAAGTCTGTTGGTTGACACAAGATTCTTTTTTTTTTTTTTCTTTTCCCCCCATCTTTTTTTGCTTGTGTAATTGGGAATAGCTGTCTTTATTCAAATTCTCATCAGTACTATTCGCCATTTCAAACTGTTGTGAGGATAAAACACAGCAAGAAGTTTATACAGCCTTAAAATTGGTCTCTAGTAAAACCTTGTTCAAAGAATATTTTTGGAGGTTGACTCTGCTAGCTGGGAGAGAGCATGTTGTTAATGAGCATATGAAAATTGTTAGTATCAAATTGAGGTAGGAGAGCTTCCATGGAAGCTGTTAAAGAAGGAAGGGGAGTGTTTCTTGGACAGAATGAGAGAGAATGATGTAAATTTAGAGTCAAAAGCAGGTGGTGTTCTCAACGGAAATGATAAGTACCTAAACTCATAACTGTTTGCATGATTACTACATTTGATGAGTTCTGAGAATAGTCTTGTAGAGGTTTGAAAATTACTGAGAAACCTCTTCAGCAACATGATCTTCTTACTGTAGGATCCTCTGATGAGATGTACACAGGAGCTTTGCTTGATCTCAGGTTCTGGAAAAGTTCCCCCTTAGCAGTGTATTCATCTATTAAGAATAAATAAGGAATGAAAGATGCATTCCTGGTGCTTTTCTTTTCTCTCAGCTTTTACTCAGCAATACAACTGCTATTGCCAGCAGGAAGGAAGGTGCCCAACAGGTGTAGAGTTTTAGAATGTTTTAACATAAGGAAGCAGAGAAGAGTCAGGAAGAAACTGTCTTAAAATCCTTGGCATTGGACCTGCTTGGTTGCAAGAATAGTACAAGTCCTTTCATGTCAGTTACATATCTCCAACTGTACAGCACAGTCAGACATTTGAAATCAAAGCCCTTGAGTCTCATATGCACAGTGCCCAGGAGTTCTCGGAGACAGGTGATGGATTAGCCTGGGTGTGAAGGAAAAGCTTGTGGAAATGAACAGCATTCAAATCCGTAACTGAAACTCTAGGGATAAATAAGGGGTTTGAGAAAATGGAATGACAGAGGAGCCTGAAAAGGGGACAGAACTTCTGGAAAATGCTGCTAAAAATTAAATGAACTCTCGACTGAGCGTTGGTAAAAGCAAAAGAGAGGGGGAAGGGCTATAGCACAAGGTGTGCTCTGACCAACTTGATGTCTTGGCTCCCTTGCTAGGAAGGCTGAAAATCCCATTAGCTTAATTAAAGACAGCATTCTAACCTAGGATTAGAAGGAGTAAGAACATCACCATTGGACAATTAAATAAAGCAAGTTGTCATTCATTGCACAGGCATTTAGATTTAGATCTAGCTCACCTCTATAAATGTTGGTCACTTTGATCAAAGACTTAATCAAGAAATATTTAGACAATTATTTCCTGATTCAAAAGTATCCTCTAGTGATCGGGAACTATTATACAGCATTGTTAAAGCATGCTTAACTGCGTTTTGTTAATTATGCAATGATAAATTAGTCTACCTTTCTTCATTAACAGCACTTCAGCAGTAGATGATAGTATTGTTTGTTCTTCCTAGGCAGTAGAAGAGTGATAATGTTCTTTTTTGAAGTGGCCAGTTTGCATTTGATCTTTAAAATCCGTTTTGTGAACTTGTTAAGCTATACGAATTTTTAGTAATTAAATTAGTTGAAGAGATGGCTTTTTGTATTGTTCTACAACAGTGACTTGATGAGTTAATTTTTTTTCTAATCTGACTGTATAGAATGATGTAAGTACATAGATAGCAATTGCACTGTAAGCGGGAAACCAGGACCTGGAACTCGGGGTTCCCCATGTGTATGACCTTAGGTGGCCCCCTTACCCTGGTGGTATTTAACTTTTCCCGTAGAGCGAGGCTAGTACAGATTTAGCTCTCGTGGCTGTCCTAAAGCCTGATAAATATTTGTAAATAATACTGAGAGAGGAGTAGAAATATGTTATCCCTGGGTAAAACCTTTTCTTACCTGGGCAGTGTTTGAAATGGGGGGCAGGTTAGTTAATGTCTCCCTCGGAAAAGAAGGAAAAACCTGAAAGCTTCACATAGCTGAGAAACTCCAGAATGCACAAAATTTTTTGTTCTGTTGCTTCTTTTTCTTTACTTCTCCTTCAAACTCTTTCTACTGTTTTATCTCTGTGTATCTAGGAAGAAAAGCAGATGTCATTTCAGCCTCATTTAGATAGGTAGTAAGGCTCTGCTTAGTACTGAGTTGGGTGGTTTCATAAGCACTTCTCTGAAGGATGACTTAAACTTTTTGCTATTTTAAGTGCCTGTAGTTTTCTCATTGCTTGTCACGTGTTTTACAACCCATGGCCATCTTTCTGAATCACTGTGGTGCAATCTGCTTCTGCTGGCTGGTGTTACATCTAGGATGGGAATCAACATGAGCATAGAATCATAGAATTGTCAGGGTTGGAAGGGACCTTAAAGATCACCTGGTTCCAACCCCCCTGCCGTGGGCAGGGACACCTCCCACTAGAGCAGGTTGCTCAGAGCCCCATCCAGCCTGGTCTTAAAAACTTCCAAGGTTGGGGCCTCCACCACCTCTCTGGGCAACCTGTTCCAGTGCCTCATCACCCTCACGGTGAAGAAATTCTTCCTGATGTCTGACCTGAATCATCCTCTTTCTAAGTTTTAATCCATCCCCTCCAGTCCTATCACTGCCTGACAGCCTAAAAAGCCCCTCCCCAGCTTTCTGGTAGGGCCCCTTAAGATACTGGAAGGCCAGAAGAAGGTCTCCCTGGAGCCTTCTCTTCTCCAGACTGAAGAACCCCAACTCTCTCAGTCTGTCCTCATAGGAGAGGTGCTCCAGCCTGCTGACCACCCTCGTGGCCCTTCTCTGGACACGCTCCAGCACATCCACGTCCTTCTTGTAATACTGATAGTTGCCGTACTCTTTTGATGACCAGCTACTCAAGTTTGTAGGATGCAAGTAGTATTTTAGTGACTTTAAAATAACTTTTCAAGCAAAACCACGTAACTATGCTGTGTAGGTTTAAAGGCCACCCTTTTTGATTCCTGCTCTGGAACCTATCACCTGTGGTTGTGAAGCTTCCTATTTCTCAGGTTATTCTCAGCGGGGCAAAAGCACTCGGTTAACAGCAGATGAAATCCAGGTGAAGGATTGGTTGGTTCCCATGTGCTACATTCTGCCTCTGACCTTGAACGCTGACAGACGCTTAGCTAAGAGTGAAATTTCACTGGCATGGTTTCCTAATCAGCGGTGATCCCCAGCTCATGAGGCTCACAGACCAGAAGCCATGTTCAATAACATTTAGGAACTTGACCCTGACCTTGTCTAGGTGCTTTTTCAACTGACATAAAGTACCTTTAAGAAAGAAACTCCCCATTTATCCTCAGTGCCAATTGATCAATTGCAATTCTGAAGCCTCAGCACAGAGAAGAGGATGTGCTCACCTCTATCAACCTTGCTGCTCAACACTCAGTGGAAAATAAGGGGTTAATCCTTAGCAGTCAGTGAATGATGTGAGACTTACACTGTTAGAAAGCTGTCTTGTAGCTCCTGGGCTTTTCATCGGTTCTTGATGGCATGTTATTTTCTTAATGGGATGTTATTTTCATAATAGATTTAAATAGTTCTGGGATTTGTAAGAAGTTCCTGGAGTACAGAAATCTCAGAAGATAGTACTGAAATAAAAATATGGATATTTAAGTGGATAAAAATACATACATTTTATAAATATTTGGCACAGTGTTTGATTTTGTTGTTGTTTACAGTTTTGACTGCCCTTACTCTGAAGATACTTTCTATAGCTTTTATTTACTAAAAGGGGGAGGGGGGGGGGAAAAGAGCTGGTTTTCTCTGCAGTAAAGCAAAACACAGAATGCCTATAAGCACTCTGTCTTCTATAGCTTGAATCATTCATCAGAACTGGTCTGAAATAGCTGTTCCACATGTCATACTAAACACATTTAATTATCAATGCAATACACAGGATAGCTAAAAGGAAATTTCAGTATTTGGAGAGGGGAAAAAAAATATTAAAAAAAAAAAATCAGAAGAAAGACTTATCAATGGAACATGAGATCACATTATTAGACCAGATGGGCTGTCCATATATACTTTGATTTTTTGGCCCAAATCAAAACCAGCACAGTTGTCATCAGCATTATTTTATGTAGCAAGGTGTGCGCACTGTTAGCCTTGCTTCATTTTAAAATTGCATTTTATTTACTGCCTTCTTTAAAAGGCAGAGGTGATCCAGAAGTAAAGATGTACTTTTTCACTAATATTGAAATCAGAAAAAAAAAAAAAAAACAGCAGTTAAATAACCTTTTCATTTATTCTGTGAAAATTTATACTGTGCCAAAGCTGAGTTATTGAATTTTCTCATTTCAAAAATAATCCTTGCATAATATAATGAACAGCATTTGATTCTCTAAATCACAAGCTTATTTCCAATTGTTGATGATGAAAAGAAGTACAGGCTTTTAAGAGACCTGTTTTTAATGAACAGATTGGTACATGGTGTACTACTTATTAAAAAAAAAAGTGACTGTTTTTAATATTGTATGCACTATTGTAATATTTTGATCTAGTCGTGCTAGGTTATTTAGGGGCACAAAGTAAATGTGAAGTGCTTTGTTTTCTCTTGAACTTCCAAGTGATTACTGCATTCTGTCTGTTGTGAGTGGCAGTTCTAATGGCCACGTACGCTGTAATAGCATAAGAGATCATTAGAAAATGCAAGAAACAAGCACCTAACTTAAGTAATATCAGTGTACAAATCAACTTCAAATTTAAAGAGAGTTTTAGTGTAGGCTTCACTAAGCCATTAAAATTTATTTTGAGTCCTGCCTCCATGCCTCCTATTAATTTGACTTTGCTAACACAAAAATGTGGTCATTTAAAAGAAAAAAAAAACTAAACAAAAAACAGTTTTCACTTTTCAAGTCTTCTCCTCCCCTCTCCCTATATCACCTCTGTCCTCCCCTCTCCCTATATCACCTCTGTCCTCCCCTCTCCCTATATCACCTCTCTCCTCCCCTCTCCCTATATCACCTCTCCCTCATCCCCCTTGTCTCTCTTCAGGACAGAACAGTGTTTTAATGCCCTTGGACTACCCCACCCTCATGTTCTTGTTACCACTGCCGTAGTCATGTCCAGGTAAATAATTGCTGCACGCGAACACAAGACTCTTCCATGGGGTGAATAGCGAGTTCAGAGTTTATTAGGGACATGGAAGCGGTGGCACATGAGATGTATGTCTGTATGTCAGCAGCAAATACAGCACGTCCCTCTTTTTGCTTTAGATTTGCTAGCTGTGGAAGGTCTAGATCAGCTGAGACTGTGCGCTGCTGAAATGCGACCAACTCTTTTGTAAGCTATAAAAACCTTACGCAGAAAGTTAGATGGAGGTCCTGTTAGTGCTTCATAGATAATTAAAACAGTGATAGATGAGAAAAACAGTGGGGTCATTTATTAGTATTTGTACTGCTCTGTAGTGTAAGTGGGTCAATATGAGCAGTCTTAATGAAATCCTTTGAAACAAAAGAAATTACTAAATCAGTCACTATTTAGGTCAATTACTCAAAATAAACCATTCATAGAGTGCCCTTGAGACAGGCAAGTCAAAGAGTATCAGGAATTTTAAACTCAAATTGGATCTCACCATTGTTCTCAGCCCAAGTTACCACATTTTACCTTTTCAGGAATACATTACAGAAGGATTTGACTGTCTACGGGGAAGGTGTTTAGCATTGAATTGAAACAGTATTTCATCTTTTTAGGATAAGTATGAGAAAAATTTGAAGCAAGTTTTCTAGGAGTTGGTTGCATCTTCCTTTTGTCATATTTTAAGCCACGTATGGTGATGCTGTTGTCTGAATTTTATGAGTGGTTTGTTGACTGTGCTATGGAACTGCTTTTTTCCCCGACTCTTTTGTTCAAAGAAATCCCCAAAGCAGAGATGAGGATGAGAGGAGAATCTTTGAGAATGTTGCATTTTGGCAGACATGTTTAGTCTCAGATCTTGGGGATTTCTCCTCAAGTAATAAAACAAAAATCAGAAAAGAATTTAGAAGTACTGTAATAAATATGAAAATGTCACTGAATAACACCCCAATAAAACTATTTTTGAAATTAGCTGCAATATTTGTAAGCATGCTTTAACATTTATTATGGTTCAAGAAATATTTAATAATCCAGTATTCTAAAGATCAAGTTATTCGCCACATTATGGCATCTGATTCTTGTAACAAGGTTTTCCTTAGGAAAGGTCAAAGTAAAGCTGTTGGGACCTATTTACCCTATTTCTCCATTTATTTTCCTGTGTTAATCTGTTGGAGCTGGCATGCAGACTTTGCACCTTGCATTCTGCACGTGAAAGGTGACTCAGGAGCTTCTCAGCATTATCAACAGTAGAGCACTGTCTTACCATCTCCTTTTCTTTTTGTCTTTGTAGGGTAATTGCACAAAACTCTACAAAAGAATGTCTATTGAGGGAACAATTTCAAAAAAAATCTTCTCTGCCTGAAAAGATGCTTTAGTAAGTGAATATCATGGAAATACTCAGAAGCTTTATCTCAGTCATAATAAATCCTTCTTTTAACTATAATAACAAGGAATTAAATGTTCCTTCAGAAGCAATGCAAGTCAGGCCAGGCAGTTTAAATTTTAGAAATCGTAAAAACCAAAGTGGTTTGTTTTTCTGAACTGATAGAAAACACGTTCGTATGAAATATTAGGCTTTTGTATTGAACAGTAGGGTGAGGACATCCAGAGTAATTGGCAGGTTTTGCTCAATACCGTACTGCATTCATCTCTTTCTGTATTCTATAATTGCCATCTATTAATATCTGAATTTGATGAGATAGTATTGAACTGGGATCAAAGAGCCAGGCATTGTGAATCTAAACAATCAGGTATCTCCTCAAACTTCAAGCGACTGTTTGTGCCACCAGTGTTGACACGTTTTACAGTTAACATGCTTTACAGTTGAATAGGTGTTACAGCACCAAAGAGCTGAAGTAGATAACTCAAATATAAAGAAGTCATCTGGCCACTAGATGCTCGGAGAGGTGAGAAATGAGAGTGTACATTGAGTCTTCCTTTCTCTTCAACCTAGAATTCTAAAAGTAACCCTCCCAGTTGTAAGTGCCGAGTGTCTTCTGATTTTGTTTTGGCTTTTCTGTGTGTCTTGTTAGGGGGTTTTGTGCGTGTGGTTTTTTGGGTTTTAGGGTTTTTTGTTTGGTTTTTTGGTTGGTTGGGGTTTTTTTTGTTGTTGTTTTAGTTTTTGGGTTTTGTTTGTTTTTTCTCCTCTGAAATGTACCATCATAGTTAAAAATACGAGAAAAAAGTAAGCATGTTTACACTTTTTATCCCTCACAGATTGCAGACTACCTGTGGGTGGCTTAAAGCAGCTGTTTCTCCTGGTTACCTAACTTTCTTCTTTAAAATGCAGAAAGAAAAAAAAAAAACAAAAAACACCACAAGTCTAAATGTCAAGAGTCTAAATGAAGCCAAGAAACCCTTTCTCAAGTTCACTAGCTTCTCTGGCCAAGTACATTGATTCTTTCTTAGGGACATAACCTATTCCAGCCAAAAACCAACAGGTTAGCCAATACTTATGCCAGTGTTCTGACCTCCTCTCCTACAGGTGCAAACAACTTCAACAATGAAAGACGTGATTGTCTTCTGGGCTTTTTAGCAGCTTTCACTGGACCTTCTTGTCTTGGTGACAGGGGTGGCAGAAGGAATCGTATTGCTGAAGTGCTTTGGTAGTTTAAGTAAAGCCTTTGCCTGGGACTGGGTGTAGCAGGCGTGCAGAAGCTGCTTTTGCTCTGCTGGGTGGGCTTTTGAGTAGACACCTGCACTGAGAGGGGACAGTGGGAAAGGAAATGTCTTCAACTGTCTCAGCTAAATTTTCTAAAACCTTTTCTTCACTTCCTTAGCCATGTATAGAAAAGAGAGACTTTGTTCCTATTTTTGCTTGTTAGCAAATCTGGGTATTCTTTGCGTGGGAAGATTTCATTTCCAGCAAAAGGTTTTGTCAGGAGGCTTTCTCAGGGCTAGTACGGACCCGGGCAGAGGATGCCATGAGAGATAGACATAGGTACAAACACCAACTCAAAATAATTAGTACCCCAGTGGTTAGGATGTTCAAACTTTGTGTCTTTATTGCTTTCTACAGTGTTTTTCTTGATGCAGTTTATGCACGTGAACTGTGTGTGTATTCAAGTATACGCGCCACAGTAAAGGTGTCCTAATTAAGAGGACTGTAAGAATCTGTCTCTTTCTTGTCCAGTGATCAAGAAGATACTTACTCAGTTTTGAAGATCTCCAACGGCTGAGATGGATGAACTGGGGGGGTGTTGTCAAGAAGAGCATCTAGTCCTTGTTTTGTGGGGTGCAAGAGCAGCCAATTCCCAAAGTATTCACACACTTGTAAAAATGCAGAAATGTCAAAGCTGGCAAGGACCTGTGGTGATACCCGGTCCCACCGTTTGTTGAGAACAGGGCCTTGGATAATGTTATCCAGGAACAATAAAATCTGTTGCTGCTGTTTGTGAACACATTGTTCAAGGATAACGTACGCGTTTGTAATGCATTAATGCTGAACAGGAATCATCTCCTCTGTGCAGCCCTCCTGCATGCTTCATTCTTAATTGCAAGCCCTCCTGCAGGAAGAAGGGAAATAATTAAAGCTGGTTTGAGTCTGCTTTTCTTTGTAATGTTTCATAACAGGAACAAATATTATTCTCTCGGTTCCACGTTGTTATCGGTGCTCATTCAAAAATCAAAAGATAACGGTGTTTTTGTTTTATCGTTGTTTTTTAAACTCCTCAATGAGATGATAATTTAGATAAATGCTGTAAGAGAATTGCATTCTGATTTTCTGCCCCCCCACGCATTCAGGTCAATTATTTCCATTTCTAAGGATGCATCATGTGGGTCATCTCTTTCTTCTTGATCTGTGTCACGTTGCTCCTCAAGGATAAGTCAGGGATGGTAGAATAAAACAAAATACCGTAGCAGCACTGCTCACTCTTCTGTTATCTTTTCCTGCTTTTTAGGTGACAGTGACTGACCTCAAATACAAGAGTGGCTTTTCTGGAAACGTCCTGCCTGACTCAGAATAATGGATATAAAAGATAGAAGACACCGTTCCCTGACGAGGGGCCGTTGCGGAAAGGAATGTCGCTATACAAGTTCTTCACTGGACAGTGAGGACTGCAGAGTACCAACTCAGAAGTCTTACAGCTCAAGTGAGACACTGAAGGCATATGATCATGACACCAGGATGCACTATGGCAATCGAGTCTCTGACCTGGTTCACAGGGAGTCGGATGAGTTTCCAAGACAAGGTATGCTTCAAGTCAGAACCGGTTTCTTTTACAGTCATCTTGGTAGACACTCTGTCGCTTGTTCAAGTATATCCACGTTACAAGGAGCTTTAATGAAAGAACTGTAGGAGAATGGATCCCATTTTACCTTTGTTTCAACAGTTTTGTGTTAAATTAGGAAGTCCTTTGTCTTCTCATATTCCTCGTGCCATTAGAATTCAAAACATCCGATAACCGCCAACGCTCGTGCTCCTTAACCAGGCAGTGTATTTGCCATGGGTCTCAGGGTTGGCCAATGCGTTAACTCTCTTCAGTTTCCTAGGTTCACTTCAGAAACTTGTCTGTGTCGAGTACCTGTGCTGAAGAGGCAACTAAAGCACTGTTAGGGTGAAACTCCGTATGGCCAACGTATATTCATTATTCATCTGGTGCCTCCGAATTTCTTTCCTGTTCTTAACTGCTGGGTAATTGCAGTGTGGGAGTGGGAAGGCTCTTTCCTCTGACTTCATTTTGTCACTGCTTACCCTTCACCTCATAAAAGCTGGAAGGAGGAAACCCGTCTAATTACTTGTATAATTGCTATAATACGTTATTGCAGCATCGAGGTCCTAGAACTAATATTTGAAATAACCTGTCTGTGTGAACTTGTAAGCAAGGTGAAGTCATCTTTTCTTTTATAAAATGTTCCTTGCTTCCAATACCTTTTATGTCCAATGGATTAATGAATAAACAAGCCAAATGTTTTTAGTTGGAAAAACTACAGTTATGCCTTTTCACTGTACACATACGTAGGTTTACTGGGGTTCAGAGGCTTACTTTTCTCAGGAAATCATAGGTCTGTATGTGGAAACAAATAGTGACCATGGCTTCATAGGAACAGTGTTTAATCAGCTGGTTGATGTCATGGTTTAATCCCAGCCAGCACCATGCAGCCACTTGCTCGCTTCTCCCCGCTAGTGGGAGGGGTGGGGAGGAGAATCGGGGATAAAAAACAAGCAAAAACTCATGGGTCGAGATAAGAATGGTTTAGTAATTAAACTAAAATATAAAATTAACAATGAAATGCAATAATAAAAACAATGAAAAGGAATGTAACAAAAAGAGAGAACTAAAACCCAAAAAAGGCAGGTGATGCGCAGTGCAGTTGCTCACCACCCAACAGTTATCAGTCCCACCATGGCCAGCTCCCCCCAGTTTCTATACTGGGCATGGTGTTCTACAGAATGGAATATCCCTTTGGCCAGTTGGGGTCAGCTGTCCTGGCCGTGCTGCCTCCCAGCTTCTTGAGCACCTCTTCGCTGGCAGAGCTCTGAAAAATCCTTGACTTAGGGTCAGTGCCAGCTGGAAACAACTAAACCAGCGGGGTGTTATCAGCAGGATTCCCACATGAACTCCAAAACACAGCGCTGCACCCTACCAGG
>JANIJG010012437.1:38828-60685 GCA_024611175.1 Megaceryle torquata
GCCAGCTGGAAACAACTAAACCAGCGGGGTGTTATCAGCAGGATTCCCACACGAGCTCCAAAACACAGCGCTGCACCCTACCAGGAAGAAAATGAACTGTCCCAGCCCAAACCAGGACACTTGACCAAACAGCCTGATAGAATTGTCACTCTGTCAGCAATTAGATTTTTAAATTAAATTACTTGGTTTCACTTCAGTTTGAAGAATGCAATATGATTGATGTCAAGCAAGGTAGAAGCAGTTTTGAGGCATAAGAGGTCTTTGTGCCCTTCTCAAGTGCTGAAACTCCACTGTTTTACACATGTGCTTGTTAACGCTGCATGTTCCTTCTGCACTAAGCATTTCTAATACTGTGACTCGGGAAATTCTAAGTTATCCCACTTCTCTGTGGACATCATCCAGTGATAGGTCATTTGTTTATACTTGATATTGTGTCATTCAGCTTTTATAAAGCATTGTGCAGCAGTCAGTGTGTCTTCACCTTCAAACCAGACTATCTATTAATTAGCATCGCTAACGAACCCCTTGTCTAATCCTGTGTTTCTCTCACGTTTATGTACAGACATTTGGAAGTGTTTGCATTTTGCTTAGGTTATCAACCAACCAGTTCTATTTTCTAAGGTAATCTCTGCTCTTGTAGGGTCTTTGCTTATAGGTATTTGCCTAGTGATAACGCATCAAACTGCAACTAGATCATACAAGCTATTGGAACCATTTTCACTTTGGTTTGTTCAGTCTTTGTGTACAGGAGTCATCTAAATATTTCTTTTCCCTATCTGGATGATTGATGCTTCAGCTCAAGTGCCTCATTTTAGTTTCCAGGTCATTATTCGGCATTTCATGAGGGTGTTCTTTTCCTCTTGATTACTGATTTGACAACTGTTCATCCTCCTCCTGCTCTTAATGTGTTCTTATCTGCCCTCTTTATGAAGGGGAGTGGAAATTGTTGGTAACTGAATTGAAATGCTCAGGTTTGTGTTCCCCCCATTGTCCCCCCTTGCTAGTCTGTGTTATGTCTGGATGAATAAACTTACTTTGGCTGTCTAAAATAAACTTTTTTGTTAACTAATGCGAGAGGTAACTCCTGATTTCCCTGCTTTTGTTAAGTTTAGAAAGCAAAGTCTTTAGAAAGCAAGTCACATGATCACGGAATGTTAGGGGTTGGAAGGCACCTCTGGAAATAAAGCAGGGTCACTCAGAGCAGGGGGGCCCAGGATCATGTCCAGGGAGGTTCTGAAAACCTCCCGAGAGGAGACTTCACAACCTCTGGGGGCAGCCTGGGCCAGGCTCTGCCACCCTCAAAATAAAGTTTTTCCTTTATCTTTAGGTGGAACTTCCTGTGTTCCAGGTTGTGCCCATTGCCCCTTGTCCTACCCCTGGGCACTGCTGAGAACAGTCTGTCCCATCCTCAAGACCTTCACCCTTTAGATATTGATAAGCACTGATAAGCTCCCTTCTCAGTCTTCTTCAGGCTAAATAGCCCAGGGCTCTCAGCCTTTTCTCAGCACAGAGAAGTTTCTGTCCCCCCATCTTTTTTGTAGCCTCCATTGGACTCTCGCTAGCATTTCCCTGGACCTCTTGAGCTGAGGAGTCCAGAACTAAACTCCAGATGTGGTCTCACTAGGGCAGAGTAGAAGGGGAGGAGAACCTCCCTCGACCTGATGAACACTGTTCTTAATGCACCCAGTCTGTGTGATCATTCTTTGAGTGCTCGGTATCCCTCTGATTGTGCAGTTCCTCTGTTGACGTAAGGTTTGACATAATGTGGCGAGTAGATCAGGAATTAAGACTTGGTACATGTTCTCACTTTCTGCATCAATATTCTATGGATAAAAATGCATTGCATATAGTAGGAAATACTGTTCATTACATCTTAGGGATGCAGTTTCCAGCTGCAGACATCTAGGAATTTATACATGTAAATTTATTCTAAATTTGAGTGGGTGTTTTGATGGGATTAAATTCTGTAGGAAATAAACATGCTTAAAATAAATAGTCCTTAGGGAATGTTTTATTCTCCTATTATAAAAAAAGCTTGACATATTTTTAAAGCAATTCTAGATATTTTCCTCAATATTTTGTCTCTTCTCTTAGTAAAGCTATATGCATTTGATTTACTGAAAAGTCTTTGGTTTAACCACGGCACAAGAACTGCTCCAAGTAGTTGTTGCCTGATCATACATTACTCAGTTGTGAAAATCTGGTAAGCGCAAGACCAAGTTGTACTACTTGAATTGTTTGTTTATGATGGTTCAACAGTGAAATGTTAATAACAAAAGCTATATTCAGAGCTCAGGAGTCTGAAACAGAGCTTCTTGGTTTGCTCTAGTATTTTATTGTCCTTCTGTTTTGACTTGACTCATTCTTCATGAGGAAAAAAGAGACCTTCGAAGTATAAATACACACACCCACACACCCACACCCCAAGCTAGAGTGAATAAAGATTTGGTAGGGAAATGGAATGTTGGTGTAAGATTAGCTCTCAGAATAGAACTTGAACTTTCTCGTCGTTTGCCTGTTTTGAAATGAGCTTTTTGTGCTAATTATTGACAAGTGCTCCTGCCGAAGGAAGTTCCTCTTTGTCAGAGATGCTGCTTTCTGGTGCAGCATCTGGAAGTTTGGTTATGAAGGCAGGAAGGATGTCATGAGACTATATTGCCTGAAGCACCGTAGTCTGGCATTACTTGTACTGTGTTTCTGCTAAAATGTTTACCTGTATTTTTTTTTCCAAGTAATAGAATTCCCCCTTTAAAGTCTCTTTTTTTTTTTTTCTTTTAACATATCTGTAATAATATTTGTACAGAGTAATTCACAACAGGTTTAGTATTTTTGCATCAAGCTTCTTTTCTAATCATCTTTGAAAGAGGCATTCAGATCGTTGGCTAAAATGACAGGTCCGGTGCATGCTCGAGCTATTAATTTGTGTTAGATTTTCCCTAATATAGGTAGAAACAGATTTGTAATTCAGTAGCAGCACTGGATATTCCTTAGTCAATCGATCTGAAAAATACAGTCCTTCAGTGAATCAGAGAGCATTCAAACATTACAGGCTTTATTTAAAGTCAAGGAGTCCTTTTTGAATGCTGTATTTTAAGATGAATAGAAACTTTTTACTTTCTGCTAGGATATGTCAAAAGCTTGACAATAGTTCTGACACCTCAGAATATTTGGAATATTTTACTATCTTCTGGTAATATGTGAGCTTCTCTATATGTCCTGTATTTTTCCATCAAAGAGAACCAATTATCAAACTTAATCTCTTTTTTTTTTTTCAAGAAAGAAAATACCTTCTTTCTGACTTATCCGCTGACACAGCGTTGTGAAGGTAGCTGTCCTCTAAGGCAAAAAACCGAGGAGTTTGGAAAACCTTTCTTTAAAGATTTTGCTTTTGAAAGGCAGCTTTTCCTCAGGTATCCTTCGTAGCTAAATTGTGCTTAAAAGAACACGCTTAATAAGTTGCTAAGAGTTTTAAACAAGGTTTCAAAACTTCCTATTCCAGAGTTGCTCACTTGGCATTCACAGCTCATGGATTTTGTGTTTCTGCCTAAGCCAAACGCCAGGCTTCAGCTGATGCAAAATTTATTAGCCAATAGTTATACTGAATTGACTGCTTTCTCATTCTCAGGTCAGATCTAGTTTAGCAGTAAATCTCTGCTGTGAAATGTTAGAACAACTAGAGTAGATGATTTAAGTTATTAAAGAAAATTTTAAAAACCATCATATCAAACTGGTCCCGACAGCCTTTGGAAGTATTTTCTCTTTTTCTTTTTTTTTTTTAAACCATGGCTGAATTGCTTTGTATGTGTCACAACATCTCTTTGTGTGGAGAGGTAATTTCAGTAGAGCACAACAGGTAATGCCTTTCTGTATGTCAGCTCCATTCTTTTGTCTTTTATACTTAAAAATGTGCTTTTTATATTAATTATATTTAATGCTATAGGTATGGTAACGGGGGTTAGAAAACGGCAGTGACAGGCATTCTAATAAATACCTTATAATGTCCCTTCAGATTGACCGGTATTTTTATTAACGTCAAACAGAAAATTAAGTTATCGCAGTAGAATTCTCACAGATAGCCACTTGAGAAGTGAAATGCACTCAATTCTCTTTCACTTGAAGTTGTGTTACTGGGCTATACTGCTCGTCATCTCTTCAGTAGTTCATCCTGCATCTTTTCTCCATATAGAGAGATTGAATAAGTTTCTTGAAGGAAAAATAAATATGTCAATTAGAAAAAGCCAAACAAACCAACAAACACCCCCCCCCCAAAAAAAAAAAAACCAAACACCCAAAAAACCCCCCCAAAAAACCAAAATCAACCCAAAAGACCAAAATCAAGCCAAACCACTTTGATGAATCTACATTTTATTTTTTCCAGCCTGGTCTAGGGCAGCTCTGCTGAAAAAAAGAAAAAAAACAGTTGCTGTTACAGACTCTCAGGCTGACTAGATTCTGGCTGCTTATGTTCCCAGTAACACCGGGATGAGATTTTGGTCATCTTGTTCTCAGACATGAGTGTGCTCAACTTTTAGGCTCAAATTAGTGTATATGTTCCAAATCCAACTGAGTTTTACTAATTTTCTTTTTATTACCTCTTTCCCGAACCTGTGACCTTTTGAAAATTAAATGTTCAAAATACAGTTTTGAATTAAAGATCTTTAAGGAAACTTCTTTTTGTATTCTGGTCAAAATGGGAGCACATTCTTAGTTCTCCTTTGTCATGTTAGGTTTTGAGTGGCATTCTGTAATCTGTTACTTTTTGGTATATCCATACACTTACCTAATCAAACAAAATCCGGGGTGGAGGCAGGTGGCAGAAGCTTAAAGAGGAAGCCCTTATCATGGAATCAGATGTAGGGTAGCTTTGTGGGGAGAAAGGCCTCGAGGAAAATTTCCTGTTATAACCAGTACGCACATCTAACTTGCATTGCTGCTGAATCAAGGTTGACTTCAGTTTAATGGTTGCCTAAGAGATATGCAAACCCAGCGTAAAATATTTATTAAGGTGAGACAACTGCATTCAATTTCTTTTCTCTAGAAAGCACAGCATTAGTGAGGAATAAAAATTTATATTTTAATATGTATACCTTATTTAATAAAGTAAAGATGTCGAATAAAAACTTCCTCCTCTACCTTCTCCCTCCCCAAATCATAAAAGATTATATGGTTCTATTGTTAAGTGATTTAAAAACATGAAAGCACTTTTCATCTGTGCTTTCATCTGTGCGGATATTGTTAATAATGGAGCTATGTAGCAGCATTACTAGACTGGCAAATAAATAAAAGTGCAAGCCTTTATAGCAGCCTTCTCCAAATATGCTTTTAGGAAAGGAAAATTTAAGAAAGTCTGACTCAAAATCTAGCATGCCTCCTCTCCCTTATACTCTAGCATCAGTTAAGTGGACTTTTGAGCTGTACTATTAAGATCTGCTGATAAACAGGAATTAAACTAAACTTCGTGTGTATTACATCTGAGTGACAGCATCATAAAATCGGAAGGAAATCATTTTATAAGTGGCTTTTTGGGGAACCATGATGAAATAGACTCTCATTCTTTGGAGTCCGTCCAAGTAAAAATTGTTGTCTTTTGCTCTGTTGTGAGTGGTTGCTGTTTTGGTTTTTTTCCTTTTGAGCAGCAAGTTCCCTGATTTATAAATGGCAGTTTAAATCTATTGTTCTGATGATCTCCTAATTTCCACTTCCCTTTCGTTCCCTTTCCTTCCATTCTCCTTTCCTGGTGTTTCACCATTTTATACCTTCATAGATTGTGATTTAATTTGCCGGGTGCAGTTGGTTTCTTACACCTCCTGGCAATAACCACCAAGTCAGACTGTGTAACACGGACTTGCTGAACAAAGGTGTAGCTCTTGCTCTCTATTTGACTAGTTGAGCCAGCTTCTAGATCAGCACCTTGGCCAGGAGTCGTCCTCTCTGAGGAGAGAGAAGGACTGTTCCAGAATTCAGAGGTGGCCGTTGGAATACAGCATGTTCAAGCGTATAAAATGTCATTGCTGTGGAAAGAATGTAACCAGCTAGTGAGACAAATACACAGTGTTACCAGGTTAAGCATTCCTTAAATCTTCTAGGTGAACATTATAGAGATGGGAGTCAGAGTTGACTAAAACACTGTCTAGTGAAACTATATAGAGGACTTGTGATGCTGACAGAGGATTCTAGTAATAATTAATCTGACCAGTGCTGAAAAATACAGTACTGCTCTACTATTAATACTTGTAGAAGAAACAGCAACCAGCTAGGCACACTACATGAATTCTGTGTGCACACAGTTTCTCTCGGCGAATAATTTTCTGTTCTTGGCACTTTCTAATGAACGCTATTAAAAATCAGCATTTGTTTGCAGTTTAAATTAGGGAATCAGAATGTAGGGATTTCTGATGCAAATACATAGATATGTATAGATTTAAGTTCAGTTTTCTCCAAACAGTTTTTTAGCTTTCAAAAAAAGCTTCTGGGTTTTGGGTTTTTTTTTTTGGTTGGTTGGTTGGTTGGTTGGGTTTTTTTTTTACTGCTGCTGTACTGGACTCCTCATTAGTTGATAATTAAGTTAAATTAGGTTCTACCTTTTTTTACCATTTACAGAGGTACATGAACATTATGTAAACCAGATATAAAAGGATGACTTCTAAAAGTAGACACGATCAGCTTCTGTAGTTACCACACACAGCGAATAAAAGAATCATTAAAAAAAAAAAACCAAAAAACCTTAGATCTATTCTAGAATAAGCTTAGTAACCATTTTAATGCTAATACCTTTTCAAAAGCACTTCAAAATTAATAGGAATTACCCTTCCTATACTTTATAGCTACAAATTTGTACCAAGCAAAAAGATCTTGTGCTTCAAAATAGAGGAGTACTGTTTGCTTGCCTTATAATGCTAGGGTCTAACTGGATGTTGAAGAAAACCTACTCTTTGTATCCTTATTTTGCTCCTCATCCCTTTGCTCATCTATGTAATAGAAGTCTAAGACTTTAGATAGTGAAAATAATAGGTTTTGATCCTATAAATCCTTCTCCATTTTCTCATACATACACATGCATAGAGTCTTCATGAGAAGCTTGTAATATTTAGACACAGCCATGTGGATGCTATTTCTCTTATTAAACTTTATTCTAAAGGGAAATACAGTACTCCAAGGAGGTGAAATAATATTCTGTTTTTAAAATAAGATATTCTAAATGAAAATATTTTTGATTATTCCTACTAACAGAAGTCGCCAACTTGTGGAAATTTTGCAAATACCCATTCCTCTCTGGGTTATTGTCTTCAGGAGGATCTGCAGGTTCACACAGATAATTTTAAGGGCGTATTTTACTGCAAAAAGAGTTTGGAAAGGAGGCTGGTAACTTGGGAGTGTTCCCAAACTCATGAAAAGACTCCAATGCTATTCTGATACAAATCTAAAATTCTAATATAAAATATTATCATTAAAATCTCAGATTGAAAAAGCTTTTATGCTTATCTTTGTCCTTGCATCCTAGGCATGTACCAGAAAATTAGTCTTGAAAAGTCCTATAGTCCAGAATTTCCATTAGTGAATAAAGTTTTATTTCTGCTGTGAACTCGGGAATCCCTGTAACATTTGTTTGCTGGTAAAGACAAATGAGACTATTTGCTGCTTCTCCTTTCTTACAATACAAGAAGGAAGAAATATTTACATAAAATGAATGTCTGTCATTTTTAAACTGACAAAGGCATTTATTTTGAAATGTACATTGTTGAATTCTCTGATGCCAAGTATTTTTAAGATCTTCATCTCCAAGAAAAGAATGAAAGGTTTAGACCTTTGTGTATTTTGGAGTGTGTGGAAGATGGGTTAAACACCAGAGTGTCTGCACTGCTCCAATGCACGAGTCGGTTTTAATCTCAAATCTATTGGGAACAGGCTTTAGGTGTTTATTGGGTTTGTTCTGTAATTGTCTTTTAAACCTTATTGTTTCCCCCATGTTCTTTTGAACTATCTTACTATTTTTGAGGAGTAAATTCTAGACTCAGTGGCCAACTGGTTGGTCTTTGGTGATTGTTACTATGTTTATATTTGTTTTCTTGCCCCTCTTTGTCCTCCTAATACCTCAAATGGATTATATGACTATTAGAAGCTTTTCAAATATTGTAACTGGACCTAAATACGCTCAGTTTTCTTAGTAAGAAAAACATAAGGAAATTTACTAACAAGCAAGAAACCAAAACCACCACCCAAATCTCATTTTCTTCCTTAAAGAGCCATGGGTGTTCTGGACTTGAGTTGAAGTGCCGATGACAGATTCACATAAATGGGAATTAAAATTAGTAGAAAAGAAAACAAGAAGTATAATTGAGTAAGCAGGGCCCAACGGTTTTTATTTTTTCTTTTTTGTCTTATATTATTGGTCTCTGGATTCAGAATTAAAGGTCAAAAGGCTGTGTTTATCTTGTTTGACCTGCTATCCAGTTGCTCATTAACATTCATCAGATTATTTCTGCACTGATCTCAGCAATCTGTCCTTGAATGAAGCACATTCCGGAGCCTTGAAAACATCAATAGGCAGAAAATCCATGGTTTCCCCTGGCAGGCAGCATCTGTAGGGAGTCAGCCTCTGTGTTGAAAGCAGGTGCCAACTTCTCTTTGGATTTTGGAAGCTAGCTTCAGTTGCTAGCCATTGGGTCTGGCGATGCCCTTTTCTGTTTTATTGGAACACCCCTTTTTTCTTTACAGGTTCAGTTAGATGCTGCAACTAAGCCAGCTGTCTTTTGTGTGAGCTCTGTATGTCTGTCTAAGTAGAACTCTTCAAGCATCTGCCAGCTATAGTATCATCTTCTGTCATTAATTCACATTTGTTGCTGGTTTTTAAACCCTTTTGTATCTTTGAGTTTTCCTCTAAAGGAAGCAAAATGTACTATAACGATCTGATCTATGTCTCTGCGATGTGGACAAACGTGCTGAAGAGACAGTGGCATGTATAAGATGAAGTCCCTTCATACTACTATCGTATTTGTAAATCCAAGCATCAGATTAACTTTCTGTGGTATCGCTCAGTTCCTGTTGAGCTTCTGGTCCTTCAAGGTTCCTAAATTTTTTCCAGAGTCTAGATAGTTGACTAGACAAAATAGCAAGCAGATATTTTTATATATTGCCTTTTTTTTACGAGTGCTTAGCTGGAAGTAGATGCAAAAGTACATGTCTGTGAATGTAGACCATATTGGAAACAGAGATTTACTGTCCCAAAGTGTAATGCTTACTCAGCCATCTGATGAGATTTGAGCACTAAACAGTTTGAGAGGGATGCGTAAAGCTGGTTTATTACAAGATGCTGTTATGAATTGTAGCAGCTTTCCTTATGGTATACTGCTGTTGCCAAACAAGTTGCATGAATGTAAGCAGTTTTATTTGTAATGACTTGCTTACATTTCCGTAGAATATTTGGGTTATAGCTGTTTGCGACTCATACTCCTCTGCTGGTGGCAACCCCTACATCCTGTTTAATTCAGAATGTAAGGACACCTTTTAAAGCTGTTTGGAGAAAAACCTCTCTGAGGAATGCTGTTTCTTACACATGATATGGAACGGCTCTCAGATGTTTGTATATGCATATGTCAGAGCCTTGTTGAAATGGATGCAGAAGGCTCATACTGGAATACTGAAAACCACCCAGTTCTCTGTTTCCTAATGCAGTGGAAAGAAGAGATTTCATAACAGCTGAATTTGAGCAAGTCCAGAAAATGGAGAAGAGTTGTTCACTTAAAGATATGTTATGGAAAAGACACTTAGGCTATTTTCTAAACTTTGGTCAGAAGCTGGGTGTTACAAACTGGATCTGACATTTGAAATGTTCTTGCTGTAGGACTAAAAGCAGTGCCTGTTGTCTTGCTTATGATTCTGTTCTCTGAGCTGTGTAACTGCCATTGTGCTGGATGATGCTAGTTAGCTCTCTTTTCCTTACAGCAATCAGATGTTTTCACGATCATTACTTTCACAAAGCGAGACGTCGGCATGAATGGTATTACAAGAACATCATCAGTACTGAAATGTCTCTTCAGTGTAGTTTGTGTTGTTTGCAAGTCAAACCTTGGTCTTCTGTTGATTACCATGCAAGGTGCTGCTTCACCTCAATGAAATTTTTGCTTGCAGGATCTTGCCAATATCCATCCTTTTCTGTTCCTTGCATGGCTCCCTTTATGCAAGTCAGCAGCACAAGGGTGCCTTGCCACTCCTAGTGTCGGAAATGCCCTTCAGCTGCACGCGTGTTACCGCATGGCGTAGCCTTCTTTCCTTATCAGCTCCCGTATCCGCTCCTGAGTCCTGGTACTTGCTGTCATTCTGCTGCTTTTCTCGGTGTATCTTTTCAATGTATTCATATATGACCTAAATGTCACGGAAAGCTTCACGTATGGTGGGATTACCTGAGGTTTTTTGGTTTGGCAGTTCCGACAGCTGTTGCAGAATGTAAAGAAGTGTCTAATGTTAAGAAAATGTAAGCAAATATCCAACATCAGTAACATTTTTTTCCAGTATTCCATGTGAAAAAAGTAGAATAGCATTTGGTCAATTTTTACCTAGCAGTTAGCAAGTTGTGTGCTGACTGCTGACTAGAAACGTTTACATATTTATTCTGTGAGACAGTAAATGCTCAGTTAGAAGATGGATCCGTTCAGTACAACTTTGTCTTCTGAAACACGTCAATCAATTCACTGTGTATAGGTACCGAACTGAAAATTATCAGTATTTTAGGTTTTGCTGCTTAAGCCAAACACAACGTTAAGTGTGATGTGAAGAAAAAGAGACCATCATGTAGAACAAATTGCGTGAATTTTATTCCCTCAAGCACATGGCCCACTCTGTGGTAAATGGTCTAGCACAGTATTCTAGCTTTTTCTAATGACTTCCAGTAGAATACTGTATTTTAAAGATGTCAGTTTGACAGCATATTAAATATAAATATATTCATATTTCAAATTATGTAGTTATCAGACAAAAAAAACCTTTTTGTAAGTAATATTCCATTTGACTCTGTAGCGCTGCCCAATCAAGTTGTTCAGTCTCTAAGTCACTTGAATAGTATTGAAGCAAAACTAAAATGGTTGTTAATCTCTGGGGGAAACTTAACTTGGAAAGTTATTCACAATATGCTCTAAGTTTACTGTGCAGAAAGTGATCATCTGGACATGATTCTTTCTTAAGAATTCTTGCTTAAGGAGATTCTTACCAAAGAGTTGGAGAGGAGGGAAGGTTAGTGTTAGTCGGATAGTTCCTTGGTTGGGGGGGGTTGTGTTTTAATCTCTAATGAGTCTGCTAAATTGGGTGCAATTATATTTGGTGCTAATTTTAAACTCATGTCGCTGAATAAAATTTTGGGTATAGATAGGCAACTGAGTGTATGTGCTCCTATTCATATTTTTTCCTAAAGTCTTACAAACACCAAAATAAAACTCCTAAGGCAGTATTAGAGTATCTGCTTCAAGCACTGACTTTAAAACGTAGATTGTTAATAATAGGAGGAACGATACATTACAGCTGTAATGCTGTGTCTTCCCAAGTTAACGAACAGTTAGGATTGTCATAAGGAAAAAATAAAATAAGGTTAAAGTGGTTTATAAAACTGCCTACAGATCCAGCAGCGGTCTAATTAGAAGAAAGAACATTGAATTTGAGGGACTTGGAAATGTATATTATCTGGTATTGATAGAGGACTAAAATCCTGTACTTGTATTTAGGATTGTTCAAGTGTGGACGATTCAACCATAACACAGCACAGAAAAACTGAAATGTTATTTGCTCTCTGAAATCACTGTGTACACAACAGATTGTGGCTTTAGATGTCTTCAGTACCTGAGTTATGTGATTCTCTCTTGTTGACTCAGTGCAACACTCTCTCATCCGTGTTTGCCCATTTCTTTACCATTTCTTAACTAAAATGAACCCTCGTGCTTGTTTTTAACTGTTGACAAACTGTAATGAAGTGTCAGTAACCGTGCCTCGGCTGTTCTGGGGTAATGGCACCAAGGCAACACAGACGAGGCGCTGGCTTAATATGTTAAGATCTTTTCATAAAAGTTCACTACCCACAACTGCCTTCGAAAGATGGTACTGCACAGGTAAAGCTTAGCTTGAGTTGTGGAATCGACCTTTAAAGAAAACATCGAACTTCCACGATGATGTCCAGCCTCAAACCACAAGAAGCTGCCATGACGTGTTTTCCCGTGCTCTTGCGTTGCCCCGAGTACCAGTGCAGGGGTGGGATGTGCATGGCACAGTTGGAAGCTGTGGAACTGCCTCCCTTTCCCAGAAGTGATTGCCCAGGTGGGTGGCTGGGGAGACTCCACTGCGTGGAGACTTCCCTCCACACGTAGGGAAGCTTTGAGAAGTTGACAGCATAGAGACTGAGATGAGTGTTGTAATACTGCACCTCCCTGAACTTGTTTTTTTCATGTTGTGTAATCCAGAATGACTGTAATTGAGAGTATGTGTGGAATAAGCAGGCTTTGTGGTTATCAAATATGTCAGCTTTGCTTTTTATGTTTATATGTCGGCTTTATAACTCTTATAAGCTGTTGCTGCATGACAGACTCCTCCATCTTAAATTCAGTCTCCTAAATTCATCTTCCTTCATTTTCTTGACAGCATAACAATGTTATACCTTGATCCAAGAATATCTATCACACACGGGGGCTTTCTGTGTGATGGGTGTTTTTTGTGGCCATCGCTGCCCTAAGCAGAACAGTCCTTGCTAATAAAATTTCTCCGGAGTATTGTTTTAGAGTGAATTTTCTGTTGATCTGTTGCCTTATTATTTCTGTAGCTTGCAAAACCATAATGGCATAGGATTTATCCAATTTTTATGCAGTATGTCTTTTACTGCTGAGGATCTTAGAATCCAGTTTCAGAAACTGAATACCAAAGAAACATTCACAAGTGTGGCAACCTATCCTCTTCCCATACGGATGTGATATTTATAAAGCAGAAACTGTGGCATCCTAAACCACGATGATTACCGGTACAACAAGGTGGAGGAACAACTTAAATAGAATGACTTGCAGAGTAAAGAAACCTAAAGTTAAGAGGTGATTTTCACAGTTGTTCCGTTAGGTTGTAAAATGTACCAGTATTGTTTAATAGTACTGATTCAGTTATTGCATCCAAAGTATGAATTTGCTCAGCTCTGAGCAGTGGATTGGGAGAATGGGAATTGAATTTGGATTCCAATTTGGTTTTCTGAATATTTGAGTTCCTCACATACAGTGGTTTTGAACACTATGCTAAGAATATTACCGTTACCCCAGCATCACTCTTTTTGTATTCTTATGGTGGAGAAGGTGAAGATCTCTCTTTCACAGAACCACAGAATGATGTGGCTTGGAGGGGACCTTAAAAATCATCTAGTCCAATCTGCCTGCCTTGGGAGACACTAGACCAGGTTGTTCAAAGCCCTGTCCAGCTTGGCCTTGAGCACTTCCAGGGAGGGGGTATCCACAGCCTCTCTGGGTAGCCTGTTCCAGCTGGGGGATTCAGGAGGGTCAAGCATACCTTTCTAAAATCAGAGCTATTGTACCTATTATGTTTAAAGCCTAAATGAAGTCTGGCAGTATTATTTACTTAGAGCTATGCTTATACAATACGCCTGAAAAAATGCCATTTATTTGGCTTAAATTAAACATCTCATTACGTCTGAATGAGATTAAAGTACTTAATTTATTGTTTGCTCATGTACAAGAAATTCTTCCCTACCGAGGTGGCATATCTAAAAGGCCTTTATCACCTCAGCTTTCAAGACAGAGGGTGAAGTTGAGCTAAATCTCTGCACAAACTTTACCTTCCTACGGCCTTTTAATAAAAAGATATTTTTCTGTAGTCAGCAGCTCTGAGAAGAGAGTATTGTGGTTTCATTCTGCATATGATCCCTGGCAGCCACAAACCTCCAACCCCCTGCAAAAACCGAGGGGAATCTATTAGCAGTTTGAGCAGCTGAAGTAATAAGCAGACCCGTTTGCGTAGGAGGGCGAACTGTGTAACCTTATTTAACTTTCTCCTGTTCCACTTAAAAACATCTTTGTACAGACTATCTTAAATTTCTGATGACTCGAGGTTGTAAATTAACATACAGCGTAATCTGAAATGCAGATGAGGGGAGAGAGGGCACTTGTGCAAAGTGGCTTCTTGTCTTACTGTCAAGGAGACTGTTACGCTTCAAGTTTTATATTTCTGCTGAAATCTGTAGATATTTTTGGATATGCAGGTGGTAGAGTGTGTCTGTCAAATTTTATAGGGCTTTTTTTTTTCTCTCAAGGGATTCTTTGCAAGAATCTTTAGATTCTTGGCAAAATATTTTAAATGTTTTGCCCTTTTTCTTTATTTTCTGCATCCATCGATCAATTATGTGATCTCCTCATGTTGGTTGTCCTTTCTTAAGGACTCTGAACCTGTGCAGAGTGATGCTGGTAAATGAAGCCTTTTAGAATCCTGGGGGGGGTGGAATCTAGTGAACTTAAATGAAGTGGCAGTATCTTCAATGTAGAAAAGGCAAGGTAGATTTTGTAGCTCTAAGGACTGGTACAGAAGAGAGTTACCAAGATTAAGAGAAGATGAGTAAGACCAGTCAGGAGCAATGTTGAAAGAGTGATAAATAAAGAAGGGTTATCAGTATGGGCTTTAGGGTGCTAACGCTGGACAGAAGCAGCAAGAAAAGAAAGCAATAGCAGAATTTTTGTAACTAGCTCTTATCTGGAAAGTCTTATTAATAAAGCGACCATCCTAACCACGGAGAGAACTGGAAATACAGCTTTGCAAAATAACCTGGAAGGACATAAAAAGAAATGTGCGTCTGAGATGGTATCACTTGGCATTGCTCTGTACAGCTTGGGAGCAGCAGCTGGTGGTGATGATCCAAGACTGGGTTTTGCTTCTTGCCTGAATAGTCCAATTGCTATGGGCAACATTACAGTAGATCTGTGGGGAGCCAGTAGCATGGAGGCAGTACCCTGAAGCTCATCAGCAACATACGTACTTTCAGCAGCATGGGCAGATGCTGCTTTAACCCAGCTTACCTTCACACTCCTGTTGGATCCTCCTCTTCCATTATCTGCAGTACGTTTCCATTTGGGAAAGTGGAAGCCAGGCAAACAGATCATGTATTCTACAACCTGGGAAGCATTACCTGATGATGTCAGGAGACGGGCAGAAGAGGAGGCTGTGTTTCCTGAGGTTTGCATAGACGAAGGCCAGAAGAGGCTATGAGTTGTGGTGGCAAATATAATGGATGTTCATACTTGTAATTCTTTCCCTGCTCTTGTTGCGTAGGGCGTAAAGTACAACAGATGCTTAAAAATGTCTGAAGCGTATGAGATTGGCTTTATTTACCTGATGGTGATGTGACTGAACAGCATTTAGCATGCCTTTCTTTCTGCTTCAGTTTGTGAGTTGCTAATTTAACAAGACCTAATGAGCTTTTCAAATAATCTTACTGCCAGGTCTCTGAAACTGCTATTTGGCCTTTTTTTTTTTTTTTTTATTAATTTGGCATTTTGCCTTTCCCAAAACCTTCAGAAATTTTCTCCTGGTACAGAGCCTTTTTAGTAATTCTGAGTTCAGTGGTGTCCTTTAAGAAGTATGTAGGCTATAAATATAAATCAGTTCTTGAGGGGAAAAAGCTTCTTAAATTCACAGTGCCATACAGCTGTTGCTTAATGTTTCAAAAGCACTGACCGAAGGAAAAAAAAAATCAATGGTATAACTGTGACTGTCTGAAATGTAGCAGCAGTCAAGTCCGCAGCTACGTGGGATAACTAATGTGCAAGATTTCAGTATGACTCTGTGTTCAACATACAATTGTCACAGTAAAGCGTTGTTTTTAACACAGCAAGCTTTGCCTGTACGTGCAAGAGTGCTCTAACAGATGGTAACCAGAGCAAGCATTAGGAATGAGGCTTGCCCAGAATCCACAGCTCACGCAGTGGGGTGCTGAGACCAGTCTCGCAGGTGTGAATGGCAGGGTGCCTTGGTGTGGGTGGTGGGACAGGTGAGTTGTTGCTGGCATCTTGTAAAGCACTTCCACCTAACTAAGTGGAGTTGAGAAAGAAAAAAGCTTTCCTCAGCAACTGCGCATTAATTAGATCATTAAGTAAGAATTTAGGAATGCTCAACTGTTGAACACAGTCGACTGTTTGACTAGCACTATGTGTTTTTACAGTTTTTATCGAGGAACAATGCAATAATATTATCAAAATTTCAGAATTAAAATATCAAAATATTACAGAGTAGGTGGGATGATTCCACCTTCCAGGTCATTGTATATTTATTTTGTAGAATAGCTACAGCTCATGAGTGGCAGCTAAAATGCCAGTACCTTGAGATGCTCTGTAGGTACAAGTTGGTCTGCTGAAGTTGCCCATTAGGGGAACATCAATTTGAAAACAAGTCTTTTGATTTTGTAGCCAGATGAAGTTTCGATATATCCCGCTGAGAGGTGAAAAGGCCATGATGTTTTTACTATTTGGAGACGCGTTTTGTTTTGTTTTCCAGATCAAATTATAGTAAGACTTTCAAAAGCAATTAAAAAGTAAATCAAAACTGGCAAAAGAAAAATGGCATAAATAAAGCCAACCATGAGTAATCAAAATACTGCACATATTTTTACATCAGTATTTTTTCACTGTGTTTTACCAGCCTCAAAGGTTCGCTCTCATTTAATACGCTTTATCTAGGAACACATTGTTCTTTAGCAGGATCATGATTGCTGGCATCACCTGACATCCTTTCCAGAGCTTAGGAGTTTTTTTATTATATTCCTTTCCAAGGCCATTTAAAACTACAGTATGAATTCACATACAGTCGTGCGCTGTTGGGAGTGGAAGGTTGTACTGCTCAGTGGACAGTATCCCCCCCACCCCCTCCATTCTTCAGCAGTATCTGAGGAATGTGTTTGAAGTTTGGTTTTTTTAGAGGACTTCAATTGCAGATCTAAATTAATATAATACTAAGACAAAAAATAATATAAATAAATAAACCCCAAACCAAGGTACCGGAGGTAGAGTTAGTCTGTGGTACATCATTAGGTGCTCTTCTCAAGTTCAGGCAATGCTGAACTCAGTAGATGGTGTTTGCAAAGATTTGTGTGGATTTTGAATCATTCTTCTGCTATCGCCTTTCCCCACCTAAGTTTTTTGGGGTTGGTTTGTTTGGGTTTTTTTCCCCACAATCCGTATTTGTCATGTCTGTGACTGAACTCAGTGAGACTACTTCAGAGCCTGAAGTATCCCACCAGTGCAGCACCTAGAGCTAGAATGCTGCTGCCTTTGTCTTTTTGTTTGGTTGGTTGTTTTTTTGACCCTTAATCATCTCCGTAGTATATCTGAGTATCCATTTCAGTTTTTACAGTTTTCCTTCTGACATTATGAATTCTTGCTTACACTGATTTTATGAGTGTTTGGCCACCGTTTTTCACGTATTTGAACGCTTTACTCACTTCAGAGCTCTGCTGCATCGGGGCTGCGTGTAAAGCAGCTGTCACTTTGCTGATGTGAAGTGCAGTTCCATATCAGTAGGACAAGCATACGCTAAGCTTGGTTCTACGTGTTCTGGAAGAATGTAATATGTTATTCTCCGAGGTAGTGTACAAACATTTGAAATATATTAATAGTGCAAGATACATTTTTTTTCCTCTGAATTGGGATTGTTACATGCTTGGAGTAATCTTTCAACTACAGTTGCCCTAAGTACTATATTTAGAAACACCAAAATGCTATCATAGCTTTATTTCTGTAAGTGTGGTATTTATTTATTTTACCTAGATGACCTCCTTACCTTCAGAAAAAAATTATGGCAGTACTTTCCAACAATGAGCATTTACTTACTTAGAATGTAAGTTTTATTTATAGAGCTTTTTGCTTAGAAAGGAAGAGAAGCAAACTGATTATTATGAACTATAAAATTATTCAGTACTGATTTTATTAACCAGTAGATAAACCAGGCCACTTTAAGGTGCCCTTCTTTTCATTTTATTTTAACAGGCCTCTAAACGATCATGAACTTGTTTTGATGTGCATGTTAATTTGTGGTGAAAGGTGGTAAATGAGAAGAGTTACCCAAGATTTAAAGTCTAAGGAAAACAATTTGAAATGCATCTACTTCATCTTTTATCTGAAAAACATGTAAAATGAAAGCAGACAGTGTCAAATGTGTACATTGTAAGTAGTTCCTATGTTGGTGGGGTTTCCTGAAGAGAACAAAAGCTAAGATGATATATGTCATCCCGGTGTACCAAATCCTATTTAAATTAAATTATGAGATTTGGATTATGTTATTTTTTTTCTCTTATTCCAAGTTCCATATTATACCCTTGGGATAAATTACGTTGGTTCGTTCCCATTTTACAGACAAAGCGTGCGAGGAAAGTGATTAAGTGAGTTGCTTGCGGGCATGAGTAACATTGTGAGCAGAAAAAGGAAAAAAGAAATCTTTGCACTTAGATTAGTAATCCATTTTTATTTACATTAGCTAATATTTTCACTGTTGTCTTTTTCCTTTGGATGTGTTCTTAACTAATCAAAAATTATTTTGATTCTAAGCAAACTTTGCTGATTAGTGGAACTTCAAGCCATCCATCACAAGGGAGAGTTTCACTTCGGTTAATTCCATGTGTCTTGCCTTTATCTCAATATCTGGTGTTTCTGGGAAATACATGCTGCCTTTATCTTTTACATAAATGTAATAATAATTGAGAAGAGTAAAGCTTAGAATGCTTTATTTGTTGCCAAAAAATAGAGGGTGAAGTCAAACCCGTGATTTTACTGGCTTTTATTAACATAGGAATTACTCAGGTTCAAGCAGTTTGACAGCTTTATTAATAAAATTTATTTAATAAAGCAGTCTGACACTGCTGGGTTGTGGAGAACAAAAGATAGCCGAAGAAACAGGAAAGGTAGGCTTCAAGAGACAACAGTGGAGGATGAGTGAGGACTTTCACACTTTAGGGATGAATGGTAAAGGAAAAGATTAAAGGAAGAAGGGAAGAAAAAAAAAATGACCTGAATTTGACAGAGTTTTTAGGAGTGGTCTGACTTACACTGGGGAATAAGATGTCAGAAGTCAGTGGTAACCATGTCTGTCTTTGTCAATCAAAGCTCATTTTTTCACTGTAGTGACTCCTCAAAAAATGTAAATACTATTTGTCTAAGCTTTTTCTAAGAAGATCTTGGTCTTGCCAGCAAAGCTCAGAATTCACTATGCAGGATCTTTTCAAGAGGTAGTTTTTTTATGTTGATTCTCTTTTGTTGATTTGAGTGAAACTCTTAAATGAAAGTTTACCAGTCTCCATTACAGTAATACTCTCCTGCTTATTAGTGTCCTGTGGTGTCAGGAGATACAATCATCAATCAGCTTACCACAGGGAGAAGGCAGTAGGCAAAATGCAGTCCTTGCGCTGAGAGCATGGATACCCTTGCAACATGAGGGGAGAGAAGAAAGCCAGTGTTTAATATGGCACGGGTATGGCCTTTTTCACATTTGGAAGCTCTAGCACACGTATTTCAGTGCCCCTCTTGATGTAAATCTGTGGGATTTGTGGTTTTTTTGCAAATGAGTGTGTTTGTGCTCGAAGTGCAGAAGGAAAATTGTGCTTCAAGTGTGCTCTTCTGGTCACTCAGTTCTTTGCAGTGCTGGTTTCGATAACAATATATAGTGCTTGTGCCAGTATAATGTGCAGTCACGTGTGCAATATTTGTTTAACAACAACAAAAAACCAGCTAATACTTCCAGACTGTCTTATTCAGATTATTCCATCCTTCTAAGCAATGCAAATCTTGCATCGCATTCATTAAAGCCCTGAAACAAGATGATATTCTGATTTCCTGAAATTCAAGATAAATCTCACTGGCGAGAATAAATATTCCTTTCAGAGAATTATCTACCCAGTCCCGATTTAAAACATCGAGTTGGTGGGTTTTTTGAGTTGTTGTTACTGTACTTTGGCCAATGATCCCTCTAAATCTTGAGGCAAGCACTCGTTCAAGAGCTCTGTTATCCTTCCTGTAACATGGAGAGTAATGGTACGAGTCTCTCCTCTGTCTGATACTGCAGTGTATTTGCAAATCATAATGTAGCTTAAATATTGGCAGTGCAGAATATACACATAGAGATGATAGGCCTGGTTGCCAGCCTCATATGTCCGTGGAGAGCAGGAGTTTCTTTACCCAGCCATTTAGATTGCAAAACCAAGAAAATACGTGTTACCATAAAGTAACCGTAAAGTTCAGGATAAAGTCTTTAGAATTCGTGGAACTTTGGAAAAATGCATGCAAGTATTTTAAATTCCAGGCAATTTTAAATGTACATGGTTAAACAAAACAACCCCACATCCATACGTGATCGGAGGAATTGAAAAATCTAGTCATAAAAATGAAAACACTTTATGTGGACGCAATGCTTGTAATTATCCCTGCCTCGAAGAAAATTAAACTCTGGGTGTATCTAAATGAAAGCACTGAGAAAGAACAATCGTAGAAGTTTAAAATAGTAGTTCAACTGCATGACTTGGCTTTCTGGGCACTCTTGTTCAGAATTTTCCTGACCTTACATCAGTTTCATTAGTTGATTTTTGGAAGCCATTACATCACAGTAAAGCTATTACATTTCTAAAAAGTAGACCTTGTAGGGCTATACTTATTAGTTTAAGCTTCCAATTTTCTTCTTAGCATTTCTGTGTCTGTGCAGTTAACTTCTTACCCAGACACATTTATGTAGATAATTCAGTTTTATAAAGACCTCGACTATCAAGCATTTTAAGCTAGAGATGCAATGCGGGAAGCCCCAGCAGAAGTCAAGCTCCTGTTCCCATGTCACGGTTGTGGCTGCAAATGATGTTGAGCTACAGAACTGATATCAAAGAATGGGGGGTAGGTGTATGTGCTCTGTATGCGTGAATATTTTCTTCGGGAGTTTCCAAATAACTTATATTCTGAGTATAACTAAATATTCAATAGAAATAAGCACCTAAATGGCACTGTTCTATGAAGAATATATCTTCTGACCTATTTTGAGACATTTCACGATGATTTTTTGTGTGTGTGTGTTCAGAATAGATGCAGCAAAACCAAGAAACCTAAACCAGAGTCCACTGTCGTGCCCTTTACATTGTAATTTACCATTACTTTCTCTTCTTTTTCAGACTTAGTCTGAAAAAAAAAGCTTGTTACTATTCCAGTTTGGAGGTGCCATTAACAAATTTAGGTCCAGAGGTCACTGTCTCTTTTCAATTCATGTACATGAAACAGAAGGAATCAAGGCACATCTTGGTAACCACCTAGATCCAGTCCTACTTTAGTTTTGTCGTGCGAGTAATACAGTTTTCATCTTGGAGCATCTGTTAACCTATCCTTTCTTGGCCATGAAACTGCAGCAGAGTGAAGTGGAGGCTGTGGTAGAAGGGCACAGAAGTGAAGTTTCTGCTTTAATACTGAGCTCCCTTTCCTTGCCGTCTTGAACCGTACCCTTCACGTTCTACGTAAGTGGTGCGTGGCAGGTTGATATTTGTGTTTTCCGAGGAACGGGACCAACAGACTGGAATTATGCAGCTGCTTTTTCCAGATGTTCTTATGCTGGAATTGTATTTTCCTTGTGCTTACAGTTTTCTGACCGACAGGGCTAGGACTATTTCAGTCCTAATGAGGAATGTGATATAGCTGTTCACAAAATTACAATTTCTATACCACATTGCTTTTAAAATGTGTGCATAATGTGTTGCCAGTTAGGAATTTAGCCTGAACGTGACCTTTGAGTAAATAGCTAATCTGAGTAAAGACTCAGCTAATGGATTCCTTTTTTTTTTTTTTTTTTTTTTATTGTGGGGGTTTATTTTGATTCAAAAGCAT
>JANIJG010012438.1:32999-44591 GCA_024611175.1 Megaceryle torquata
AGCCCCAGGGCTCTCAGCCTTTCCTCATCAGAGAGATGTTCCAGTCCCTTCATCATCTTTGTAGCTCTCTGTTGGACTCTCTCTAGTATTTCCCTGTATTTCTAGTATTTCCTTGAACTGAGGAAACCAGAACTGAACACAGTACTCCAGATGTGGTTTCACTAGTGCAGAATAGAGGAGGAGGAGAAGCTCCCTCAACTTACTGGACACACTCTTCTTTATGCACCCCAGGATACTGTTGACCTTCCTGGCCACAAGGGCACATTGCTGATCCATGGAGAACTTATTGTGCACCAGGATGCCAAAGTCCCTCTCCATGGGGATGCTTTCCAGCAGGTTTACCCTAACCTGTATCTGTACATGGTGTGGTGTTCCTCCCCAGGTGTAGGACTCTACACTTATCTAGGCTGAACTTCAATAGGTTTGCTGTTGACCAGCTCTCCAGTCTGTCCAGATCTCACTGGAGGGCAACGCAGCCTTCACAAACCCTCCTTTACAGGGTCACAGCAGTGCCAAACAAATAGCTATAAACACCTCCCAAATTAGTCCTTTTCAGAAAAGTTAATGTAGTGGATTGCTAAGAGGAAAACTAAGAGGGAACTTTAATGCAAGCTGCAAAGAACTTGGAAATATGACCATGTAAAAAAACTCTGTTGAAGAGCCATTCCTGGTGGGCTGGCACCTGCCCAACCTCTAGCCCTGTGTGCCCGCAGCCCTCCTGCCACATCTGCCCCTCTGAGGCTGGTGAGGGGGGCTTGTCATGACCTGTCATTGCCCAGATATGAACAATGTGCCCTCTGGGAGGAATGGAATGCTTTCTCCCTCTGTAAAGGGGGAAGTTTAAGGAGGAATAACAAACCCGCTACAAATGTTAGTTTTTCTAATGGGAGGAAAGTTCATAGAGCTCTTCTAGTCCTTTTCTTCAGTGCAACTGTGGTGTCCAAGAATATAGCAATATTCTGACATTTTTGCTTCCTTTTAACACCAAACAAGGAAGCTAAAGCCGTACAGGAAGAAATTACAATAGAATTTATTTTATAAATGCTTTTAGGGGCATTTTTAATCCCTGCTTGAGTAAAGAGCATCCATTGTTAATGCTGGGAGGGGTGGCTTTAGTTTCTAGCCAGGATGGTAAACTGTAATGAGAAATGCAAGTATTCAGGCACAGTGCAGAAAGAGTGAGACACACTGGTACAGTGAAGAACAAAACTTTGTGAAACACGGGAAAGCAAATGGTATTTACCTCATTATCACATGACCTCATTCAACTGATGGGTGAACTCACATATGGAAGCCATGAAGGCAGCATGCAAATCACTGAAACAGTGGAGTCCAGGACACCCTTCCTGCTCCTCACCTGGGCACAGGCTGCATTTAGGGTCACTTGAAATGGTGGCGGGGATTTGCAGAGGGAGTTCTCACTGGGAAGATGGCACTGCAGAAACTGATCAGTTCCCCAGCAATCATGTGGCCACCTGGGGCAGCCTTTTGACAAAAGGATTCTTTCCAGTATTTCATCAATTCCCTTGGAATTTAGCCATTATGTAGGTAAAATTTTCTTTGATAGGAATTTTCACAACTGTCAGAATGCATCCAAAATAGCATCGAGTGAAGTATCCCTGAGCAACTGAGTGAGGTAAGTACTCGTCTGAGAGCTCACAGGAACAGTAGTTTTCTGTGTCCCTGTGTCAGTCTGGAATCATTTTTCTGGGATGCTGAAAACAGCTGCTTTATCATCAGTTCATGAAGTGTCGCTTCTAGGTTATTCACTAAATCCAGTTTAGGCTGTCAGTAGCAAAATGCTGATGCTTGCTTATCGACTTTGTCTAATTGGAATGCAACCTCCAACCCCCCCCCCCAAAAAAAAAAACAAAACAAAACCAAAACCACCAAAAAACTACATAGAAAAAAAAAAAAAGTAAAAATTCACACACTTCAAATAGAATTTATTTTTCTTTGACAAATATTTTCTATAAATCCTGCTGAGCATATTAGGGTGTTACAGGACTAACTAGACACCAGGGTGTTTTCAACAACCCTCACTTCTATATAATACCCCTTCTGGGAATCCACAGATGACCTCAGATGTCACAATGATGAACCTGGCCCTTTCATCTTCAGACCAAAAAAGCCCCACCCCTTTCTCATTTATTTAAAATAATTGATGTGGAAAAACTACAGCAAATGGGAGTGGGATTAGGAACCCCAGCTGTTAAGAGCATGACATTCCTCATGTGGAGAGTGGGTATGTCCTCAGTGGCACACCAGCCACTGCTTGCCATGTCTGTTTTCTGGCAAGCATAAATGCTCTTCCTTATGCAAGCATGTAAAGGGACTGAGCTGGGTCAGATCAAAGGTTTGTACCATGTCTAGCAAGTTTGATAAACATGGACATGAAGGAGGACAGCAAGACACAACATGAGCCTTCCCTGATTTCAGCTAACAAGTCAAAAAGTTTAAAGCCAACATTGCAGCAAGAAAGGTTGATTTAGCTCCTTAGTTTGTCTAATTCCTTTTTGAGACATTTATGGTTTTGTTTTCTGTAACTTGCAGGAGCTGTGAGTCATACCTGTCTGATACGTGTTGCGTAGCACAATCATTTCTTGTTTGTTTTAAACTGGCTGCCTGAACACATCCCTTCTTCTTGGACTGCAAGCTATATTGAGTAATGTAGTGTCACCTTCTTCATTATCATCACTGTCCTTAAAGTCTGATTTCCAGGAAAAGTAGGAATGTTTTGTGCTTCTTAGTATTTTATCTTGGGTTTAGTAAAAGGGTGTGTTTGTGTTGTCAAGGGTTGGGGTTGGGCTCATCACCAGGTGACTGACAGATGCGCTCTACTAACGCCTCTCGAGAATAAGGGAGGGAGATTTATGGATTGGAAAACTAAACCAAGTTCAATGAAAATAAGGAAATATATACAAACACATACAAAACCAATACTGATCCCAAACCCTGCCAATGGCAATTATATCATCATCGCCACTGGCGCTGTGGAACAGTCACTGGATAAGTCCCAGAATGGACTCAGTGGCAGATGGGAACTGAATTCTGGAACTGGATTCAGGAATACTCATACTGGGATCAAAGGCAGAATGGACAGAGTCCTCCTCAGACACCAGCCACTGAGAGGAGAGATTGACCCTTGCGGTCCCTCAGCTTTGTACTGAATGTGATGTATATGGGATGGAATACCTCCTTGGTCAGTTTAGGGTCACTCGTCCTGTCCTATCCACTTCTCCCCACAGGTGCAGTATCTTATTTTCCTTACCCCACTGTGGTGCACAAGATTTACCAGTGACCTTGGTCTCCTTAGAAGCAAGTGTAAGTACCATAGGAGAAAGTATAAGCACCATAGCTGGCTTTTTCACACACTAGTCCTTGGTAGTAACTGCAAACATGGAGTGTTATCACTGCTAGAAGCAGACACTGTCTGCAAAAATACGCTGTTAATTTCAGAAAATGCAGTTAGTTAGAAGAGACTGAGCTGAAAATTGAAATCACTGGATAAAATAAGTTCTGTTCTAACTCAAACCAGGACACGTATTTATTTTGCAGTTTGGTTTGACAGAAAAAGCTTGAAGCTGGACAGTAAATTACACATAAAGTAGACTGGGCTGGTTTCACAGAAAGCTTGGAGTTGCAGCCAGTCCTACATATCTCCCAAACAAAACAGACCATTTCATAGACTTGGAAGCAACAGAACATTTTGTACATGCCAAACAACTTGGGATTTGCCTGCCACCATGGAAATGTCTGGTGCCTCTGTGCCAAGGCTGATAGACATGCTGAGTTGGGCATTGCTGAAGGATGGTGTTGGTTTCAGGGTTGACAGACTTTAGGAAAAAAAACCAACTGTACAGATAATGTCCTTAACTTGATCCAAGACTGATTAACAGTATCAAGTGTCCATGATTTCTCCCTCCCTGTGCAAATGTGGTGTGTGGGATGAGAGACTCTATGAAGCACGGAACAGTAACTGTATGCCAGGGCATAGAAAGAGGTGAGAGGCAAGAGGAGGATATTTCCTTCCTCTCCATTGGTCCTTGCTTATGTAAAACCTAATTCTTGAAAGAGATCTTTTCCAAAAGAAAAGGAGTACAATAAGAACATGGTTATTTTACCTTCCTAATAAGGACATGAGAGGAACAGGCACCATAGCTGGCAGCACTGTCACCCTTCACAACTCCTGCCAGATACATACATCTTGTGAGTTCCTGCTGATGTGCTTCTGTGAGCTCTACCAAAACTTTATGTTCTAGGGCAAGTTTAAAAATCTGCACCAAACTACACACATACTTGAGCCTCCAACTCCAACAAATTAAAAGGTAAAATAGATTGACTGAAAGTGGATTCACAAAATGCAAAATATAATTTTGTATTGTTACTCATACTCACTTCTGTTATTCACATAAGCACTCCGAACAGTTATGTTTTGTTTTCTAAAATTGTCTTCCAAGTACAATTAAGTAAACATTCAGATACTGTGGTGACAAAAGTGGGGCAGATAAATGGACTGCATGATGAGTATATAGCAAGGATAAACATTTGCAACTTGTTTTCTAAACCCAAGATTACCATGCAACCCCAACATTCCCATAGATGCAAAGACTATGAAAATTTCAGTTGGCCTTCTTTTATGGAAGAAGGTTACAAACCCAATTTCCTAGACATTACCAAGAATTACTTTGTAATAACCATGACAGTCCTTTAATAAGACTTACTCATCCTTTTACACTAGAGGGCAAGAAAATCATCATGGCCATATTGCTTTTTCTGCCTTTAGCAGAGGCCAGGAAAAAGCAGCTGGATGCTGCTGCTTCTCCAGCAAGAGAGAGGATATAAGGCTGTGCAGTGCCCTTGGCCTTTGGGATTCATCTGACAGCTCTGCCGCTCTCTGGAGAAGAGAATAACACCTCAGACTGCTTGCAAAGTTCTAAGCCACCTGCTTTGATAGGCAGTGAAAGATTACATCATATTGCTCCTCTCTGTAATGTTCATGCTGCTTCACAGGTGTTAAACCTTTCTGCAGACAGAATTTTACCAGCAAATTCCAGCCTCAACAGCATGAGAAGATGCATATAAGGGGAACTGTTGCCTGTTCAGCAAAGATTGCTGCACAATAGTTACTAATACTGCCTAAATGTTTGCTTTGTGTGGTTCTGTTACTTATCCAGGATTTGAAGTGTTAATTGTATATGTGATACTAGTACTAAATGAACTGAACTGTCTTTTTCATTTGCTGAGATGGTGACTCACAGAGTTCTCTAAATCTCTGCATGTTTAACTCCAAAAATATGGAGGTCGATCTAATGGATTTCAAAGAGGTATTTAATAAGCAGATTCCTCCACTGCCCACACAAATGCATACTAATACTCAGTCAAAATTAAGTATATGTGGTATCTCCCACCAGCAGATATAGCTCCCACACTTCTCTCTGTATTTCCCTTGGCCCCTTTACTGTGCAGAGTGTGATCACCTTTATGGAAGTGTGGCCTTTTCAATTCTAAAATAACAACTGAACATGACACCAGAGGTTAAAATATTTTTACACTGGACTTTGAAACTATTTAACATTTAAAACTATTTTAACATTTTATCATATCATTATAAAAATAGAACAAATACTTTTATTTCTTGCTGCTAACTTGTCAGATCACCTATGCATAACATCAGATTCCTGATTGTAAGCCTCTAGAAAATCATAAGACAAACAAGGAAAAAAAAAGTATTCCCCCTTTCTCTGCCAAGAAATAATTTCCTTTACATGTTCCCTTATTTTTCTGTGATGTTTCCCTTGCAGTTTGCATGGTCATCCAGTAAAACCTTCACCATAAAATCTCACAAGGTAGGTCAGATATGGGCAGATTTCATGTGGGTGCTCTGTAAAGAACAATCACATGTGACAGAAATTCTATCTTAATTGCTTTTAAAGGAACAACATCACACTGAAAATAAAAATAATAATAATAAAAAAGAAAAATAAAATAAAATTAAAAAAAAAAAAAAGGAAACCTAAGACACAACATTTCCTCACTGAAGGAATCTACAGGGTTGTTTGCACAGCTTTGTACAGGCTTTGGTGGCACATTTGTGTCTTGCCTCTGAGCATTGGTTGAGGTCAGCATTCCTTGTGGAAATTCAATCATCCCTGGCTCTTGCAGTGAGTGTGGGGGTATGAGACTGCTTGTGTTGGAGCAATGTTGGTGGAGGGGATGCTGTCCTGTCCCTGTGCAGGCTCAGCTCTGCCTGGCTGACTTCAAGTATTTGCTCCATCTTTCAGTCACTTGCTCCAGCATCCTGGGGACCAGCAGAGGCCATTGCACTGATAGTAGTAAGTGGTCACCTGCTTCAAGGTGCACCTGGCAGGGGCTGGGTAGGTCTAAGCAGGGCCTGGATCCACATACTGGATCCAAATACTGCTGAAACTCCACATCCAGTATCACAGTGGTGGTGCCACAGAGCCTGAGGCACTATGAATAACCCTGCCCTTTGGATAGCCTTTTTGGCTACTCAAAGTCAGTTTGAGCTCTGGTGCTCGGGAGGATATAGTCAAAGTCATTCCATTTTGCGGTGCTGGAGCTTGGTACCATCAGCACAGATAAAATAAACACACTTTCTTAAAATATTTACTTGTCCCTAAAACTTTGTTCTGGGACTAGATGATGTACCTGATGATTTCCTTTAACAGAATAAATGGAGTTGTTTTGTCTTTAGTTTATAGCCTTGGGAAAGGGGAACTTCAAGATGCCAGTTAATTTCTTTTATTTTAGTTTCCTTCTGACTGTAATTTTCTTCTATTGAAGTTCCTTGTAAGTACACAGAGGGAGGTGAAAAACAAAACAAAAAAAAACAACCAAAAAAAACCCAACCAAAAAAACCCCACAAAAAACCAAAAAACCCCAACAAAAACAAAGATAAATATTCAGATGCTGAGTCACTGAAGGGGGAGCCTTGCCGCGGCTGGAGAGGAGGGATGGGACTGCTGGAGCGGCACGGGTAGCCCGAAGGGGACTGTTAACGGAGACGGCAGGGGGACATTGGCTCGCATGGGGGTGGCAGTGTCAGGGCCCAACCCGCAGCAGGCAGACCCTGCCGGTCTATCCTGGCCACCCTTTCTCTCCAGCACATTTTGTGAAGTGCCGGGACCTGCTTGGCAATGACGTGTCAGCGGGGAGCCGAGGCACAGGGAGTGGACTGTGGTTAGCCACAGGCTATTTTAAGCTGAATCAGACTCCTGAGCTATTTGTTTTACTACCATTGTGGGCTGAGAACGGTTCTTTCCTTGAAGCAGAAAATAAAAAGCTATACACTATGCTCGTGGCTGTAACACCACATACATGAAAAGTTTTGAAAAAGCAAAAGCGTGCATCTGATCTCTGAAAGCCACAAGGCTTTGCCTCTCTACGCACAGCAGTCACACAACTCAGGTGGGAGAGCAAGAGGGCAGGGATTTTCATATCCAGCTCTCACCCACAACAGAGCTGCACACAAATGAGTTGTTTTTGAACAACAGACTTTTGAAACACTCATAATGACCACGTTTGGACGCAAACATATGGTTTCATACAATTCCTTTGCCTGTACTCCACCTAAATAAATTGTATTTAGTTGAAAAAATAAACAGAAGTCAGCAACTTAACTGATGCTAGAAAAAAAGGCATAGCTAGCAGGAAGAAAAGTGGAAGTTACCCTGACTGCTTAGGACTTGCAATTGCAGTGACATTCTTGTGTCAGCCTTTTTGTATGTGTAGCCCATAGCAGCATATTACTTATACTCAGAAGCAGGGTGTGGATATATTAACTTTATTTCTCCAGTATTAATAATTTTTGCAAAGATATGTTATTAGTATAACCTTTTATCGTGGTTAGTTAAAAACCAACACCCTCCCCAGCAGCTTTTCAAATTATGTGAACTGCTTTAAGAAAATCACAGACACGTTTTCTTCAGACTGTTAAAAGTGCTACCAGGAGGAGAAAGGGATGAAATGAAAGAGGAAACCACAAGACAGCCAAAGCTGTGGCAGGAGTTAGTTACAGAGTAAGGGTGTTTCTGAGGTCTGGTAGCAGAGGTGTAACAGAGTAACTGCCCATTGCTGCTTTTATTGTTTATCATGGGTGTGACACAGTTGTTTCCTGAGCTGAAGTGTCAGCAACTGAAGATTTTTAATAGCCTTCATGACGACAAAATATGGTGGTGGGTGGGTTTTATCCTCCATAGAAGCATACCGGATTACATAGATATTTTTGGGTAGAGTTTTCTGCAAGGTAAAAATAGAAGTGGTTACCTCTAGGCTTCATCTGTTTTTGCCTGCTAGAACAACGCGATGGAGGTGTGGCTTATGTAGTGCCTGGTCAGGCCCCAGACAAAGGGCTGCTGCACTTCCCCTGACTCTCCCTGGGGGAAGAGGAGAATGTTCTGTTGGTACCCCAGAGCTTGGGGGAAGCAGGGATGTGGTGAGAATCACCCCTGAAGAAGCAAGGAGAGCTGGATCTGGATCCTGGCACTGCTAGTGCTGCTTTATGCAGCCAGGGGCAGTTTAGGACATGGATGATGTGCTTGCTCCTGTTACTGAATGCTGGGTTTGGTCTGCACTTGGGACATCCCCAGATGTTGTAACTCTGCTTCTGGCAGCATAACTCACCTATCCTCTCTGTGATGTGTGGTATTGCTCTTTAAAATGCGGCTTTTTAACTTGGATCACTTGGACAAAAACAAACCAGAGATCAATTGCATATGTTAGGGTGGAGGGAGTGAAAAACTAGGGCTGTAGGAGAGTGAAGTGGCTTATGGTAGTAGCCTGGCAATACGGCTCAGCTGGACCCAGGACCACAGGGTTGTGTCCTCACTGACCCTTTCCATGTTTCATCCTCACCTCTGTGCACTGGGGACAGCAACCCTTACCCACCATCATGAAGGGGTTTGGGAATCAAAGAGGAAAAGGGCTGTAAAAGTCCTAATGTTATTATTCACTGCTATAACCTTTGGTCTCCAGCACCTATTTGCCGATGAGTGTTAAATGCCTTTATTTACTGAAAGCTGGTTGGCACTGAGAAATAACTCTGCTGACCTGTGATTCACCGTCATCAAGTGACAAACCGTTAAACACAACAACCTCTGCTTACCTGAAATCTGAGTAAATTGTACCTCAAGACCACTTCCTAGCATAATGTGATTTCCAGTCTCTGGAAAGTCTCATAGTTTAGAAAATCGTGCTGAGGAGCCAGTGAACTAATCCTAGTGTTGGTCCTTTATTTATTGCCAGGTGTTTGCATTTAAGACACTAAATTACTAATATCAGAAAAAATGTCACTTTAAATCAAATGTTAAACCCATTTCTGCCACCTGCAGGTTAAGGGCTCAGACTCGGCTGGCAAACCTTGAAGCTGTGATGGCAAATGTCAACCTTTTCATCATTACTACATGCTTGAAGCTACCAGCCAATTCGTCTTGGTACCATGTCTGAAACTGCAATTCCTCAGCAGCCTGTGCAAATCTGTGTGTGGTGGTCTCACCTTTCCTGCTTGTCCCCGCTTCCTTGCACTAAATCTGCTATTCAGTGAATTTTCCATGACCTGTTGTGGTGATGGAACCAGCAACGAAACATCCAAGTCTTTCGTCCTACAAGGTCAGTCAGAAGGTAATCTTCTACTATAAATACACAAATCCATATGGATATCATCCATCAGATGAGTCCAGTGTAGCAATCAAGGGAACCATCTCAAGTCTCACTCTGAAGACTGTAACCAGATTGAAAGGGATCTAGATTTTTCTAGTGTCATAAATCTACTTTCCCCTCATAAATCCCATGCTACTTAAAATACAACTAAGGAAAATCTACTTTAGCCTAATCCTGTTTAAACCTTGTCTGACCTGTTCTACCAAGAGCATTATCAATGTCAAATGGTCCTGTGCACAAACTGTTTCACAGGCTCCCTTGGGAATTCAGGGCATATTCATCACATGCCCAACTTCTCACTGACCTGCTAAAGTAAACTTTAATCAAATCTACATTAAAAATATTGTCTGTTCAAGGAAAATCCTCATCAGCAAATGGAACAGGTGGAGTAAGTTTTAAATAATATAAATATAAATGTATACTATGGTAAAGAGCAGATAAACAGGAATGGTGAATAAAATTACATTTATTTTCCTCAGATCTGTGCTACAATCTTGGTGATATTACAAGTGAAGATTCGCCATGGGCCTTTATCCTGTCTTACTATATTGCAAAATCACCAATCAGAAAAAATATTAGAGAGGGGCACTGTAGGTCTCCAAAGATAAAACGTCTGATCTGTAGGGAGAATTTCTCAATCCAAAACGTTTGCCATGCAGTAGCTCAGCAGCACCTTGTGCTTCTAACATCTCTCTCTCACAAAAGAGTACACCAAGACAATAAATATCACCATCAAAATGTTTTCGGAAAACAAAATACATTAGCTACATGTAAATATCACTGTCAGTGAAAGATGAAAAGAATATCAACCAACAAAGAGAGGTACAAATACAAACCTCTAAATATGCCCAGCTAATATTTGGTGATACCTCTCAAACACTAGATAAAAGAACTGAGATACCTATGGTTGCAGTGTGAAAAATTAAGCTGAGAGAAAAAGTTTGCTGTGAGTAGGTTACCACACTGAATTGTGGCTTCAGTTTATCCTTTAAGTCATGATTCTTCCATTTATATTGATTTGATTCTTGTACCATCAGGAGCTATAGAAAGTATATTACATTGAAAACATCAGGCTTGTATTTTGTTGACTGAAAGATAAGGCACTTTATATTTTATATCTAAAATTATTTGATACACACAAATTCCCCTATACATATTTAAAAAATAATACATGCACATCAATTAAGAAAACAAACAAACAAAGGTAAGAACAGTCACAGTAATGTAATTGAGAAATGTTGTCTCCTGTGTATGAATTAAAAATAGCATCAAGCTGCAATGGTGAACTCAGCAGGAGGAGAGGGGCTCTGGAAATGCCTTCGCTTGGCATGTACCATGCACAACCAGGGAAACACCTGCAGAGAGGGAAGCACTTCACCCTACAACCCTCTCAGGTGCCCTATGATTAGTTAAGTGCAAGACTACACAGTGTGGTCTACCCTGCATGCTTACAAGGTGCAAGAGTAGATAAAATTATCCTATATATTTTTCATTTTCCCTCCATAATGAATAAACCTTGGTTTTTGAGAACAGGCATATTGCTACTTCAGAATAAATTCTGTGAGCTGGTTGTAGATACATAGGAAGAACAAGGAGTTTTAGTAAAGATACAGGTATCTTAGAGGGCTTGAGACAAAGTAACATTCACACAAGAACCCTAACTTCCAACAGTGCTACAATACTGGCCACAAGCTTACAGCAGAGAAACACACACTGAAATGAAATGGAATTTAAAAAAAAAAATAAAAAATTCCATCATTTACATCTTATCATCTAGTACAAAACACAAGAGTGAGAGACAGCTTCTTCAGGAATGTTTCCTCTGGTAATGTCAATAATAAATACCATTTTTTTTTTTTTTTCTTTTTTTTTTTTTTTTTTTTTTTTTTAATTTTTATTTTTGTTTGTTTT
>JANIJG010012438.1:45018-56230 GCA_024611175.1 Megaceryle torquata
TTTTTTAATTTTTATTTTTGTTTGTTTTTAACAGAACAGCTTTGTATCTACACAAATAAGCTGTCAAGCCACTGTGTTTTGGATTGACATTGTAGGTGTTGATTCTTGCATATATTTCAGTATTGCCATCTTTAGCGGTTTTACACCTCTATTTTAATTTAATTTAATCACAGGCAGTTTATACTCCGTTTTGCATCCCATATGCAAAGTCTTGCTTCTTATGATGAATTCAATTCTTTGAGTCAGAAACCTGGTCCATGGTTCTGTTTCATTGTGCTGGTATGCCATTTCAAGTGGAAATGGTCTCTGTATTTTCCTCAGTCTAAGAAAAAAAGCCCACCCAACCTTCTTTCTTCTTTGGCCATCACTAAATTATTACCACAATGGACAATTTAAAGGCTGAAGCACATTCTCCTAAAGCATTTACAGTAGATTAAGGGGTAGCTCAGGGATGTGAAATGGCATTTAAAACCCTGTTCTGTTAGATACTGACCTCACTGTGGTGATAACTATGCCTCACTGCACTCAGAGAGACCTTTTCTCCTGGTCTATGTTTTAACATTTCCACAGGTAGTCACTCTCAATTATTTTTCTACCTCAGGGGTTTTAACTGTTCCCCTCAGTTAACAGGGCTTGTCATTTATTAATTCCAATGGCATCCAGGTACTTTCAGTTGTACTGCCAGAGCCCTTTGTGTCTCCTGAATCATAGCGAAGTCCATGAACTGTCCTGGATGTTACAAGTTTTATTAAAAATAGATTAAGCATATCAGTAATAGGTCATTTGTGAGAAAATGAATTTTGTTTGGATAGCTTAGAAATTAATAAAACAAACATAAAAATGATATACCTATACAGAGAGCAAAGTTCCTTCTCTTACCATTGCTACCTAACATACCAGGACACCTGAAACAAACCAATTTCCATAATTGGTGTGCATTACCTCCTTCAAACATACACATCAGGTGATACTGAAGAGCTGCTCAGGAATGCCAAGAAACTGATGTACTTTTTGACTCATTATAGATACCAGACATGAATCATATCCTTATTAAGTATCCTCTGAGTGACTATGAGACATGACAAATATAAGTGTGTAAGACATGCCAATACACTTGTGAATAAACATGTGGCAGAGTAACCAATTATCAGAAGCACATTTTCAAAGGGCTAAGTACCAGGAAGGGGGTCAGGGCTTCTTGACTCCCTGCCATCCTTACACACTGCAACCAAGCCATTTGTCAGCTCATCAGTCTTACAGCAACAGGATGGAAGCACCCCAAGAAGCTCGTCCTTCTAAGGCAGATTTCAGGTTTAACAGTAACAGCTGTCAGTAAGTTTCCACTGAATCCTGTGAAACATAGTAACATGATTTAGGCAAGTGTTTCCACAGATTGAAGATTACAGAACAGTTTTTAGAAATCTAGCTGCTTTCATTTACTCGTTTGTTTGTACGTTCTTTTTTGTCCCTATCATCTGATAAACTTGCTTAGGACAGAGGAAGACTCTTCCAAGAACAGTGTGTTTGTTTATTACAGTGTGTTAGTTAAGAATATCTCAGTCTAACAGCCAAATGTTAAATGAGGATCAGTGTCCTGTGAAGCGATCATGTCTCCTTCCTGGAAGATGAGTATAGTGGTTGTAGCCATTTGTCATTTTAAACTGAAAGAACAAATGACAGCAGCTTTATGAAGGGCTTGTGGTTAGACATTATAGAAGATTGACTCTTTCTCAAAGCATTTTAATACCACTGTATTAAACCTGTGACTAGTAGTGCCATGGAGTGAAGCTCTTATTTTAAGAATATACACACACTCACACACGTCTCCCCAATGGGCAGCCAGGCATGGGATGTGAAAGGGTCTGTACCTGTGTTCTTACTCTCTGCCCTGAAGATGCACCATAGTGTTCACAGCTAAGTTTGATTACTCCTCCACCCCTGTATTCCCTTATTGAAGGTATATAGAGCGGCTGCAGAAGTAACTTGTCACCCGAGTATCAGCTAACTGGTAGGGTGCACATATCCATTTCTGATATAAGCACTTTTATGCATTATCAAGCAGCGAAGATATCTTCCTTCAAGGCAACATGTACTGTGGGCTCTGTGTGTCTTCTCACTGGGAAGGATAAATTTGAATTTGGCATATTTAACATCTGGTTTTAGATACCAAACCTGACAATAATTCTGGGCAGGTCTGCTGGTGAAGATGGACAACATAGCACAGTCATGGTACATGGTACTGGTTCTCTCAGAATCATCAGAAGTTAAGTTTTGTAGATTTAAAAAAAAAAAAAAATTGCTAATGCTTTCTTTTGCATTAGCAAGAATGGTTTGCTGGCATTTTCATGTGGTCATCACGTAGTTATGTGTATTTCAGCTGCTCAAGTAAATTACTTTAAAAATTGGTATATCCAAGTAAGAAATAAGACACAGGCAGGCTTAAGCATAAAGACGACATCTATAAGAACTTAAGTCTAACTCTGTACTCCAACATCTACAAGGTCACCACCTGATTACAGTAATATCTATAAAACAATGAGCTATCACAAAATGAAGTATTTCCCTCTGTACACAATTTTTATTATTTACATAATACAATACAGCATAAATGCTGGGTAGCAGGATTATGTGCAATACATAAATATGAACTATCTGTACATGTTTGCATATCTAGTAACTCAGAAGAACAAAGTTAGAAGCAAAAACCTGATGCTTTTAATAGTGAAGAAAAAACTAAGAATGAACACTGCAGTATAAATCAGAAGTTCAGGAATAGTGCCTTGTGTACATACCGAACTATTTACAGATGAGAACAGGCATTACCACAACACTAGTCTAAATTGTATTTGTTTATATAAAAAACACAAGTTTCATACATCACAAAAACCCCTTCCATTATAACACAGAAGTGATATTACCAGACAAGCATCAGTGAAGTATACTGCCTTTTCTAGAGTTGTTATTGTACAATGCTGTAGATAATGCAGCCCATGCAATACACCCAAGAACACTACAGTCCTACACCCAAGTACAATTAAAAATGATAAAGCAGCCCTCCAAGAGTGGTTCCAGCTACCACTTAAGTCTACAGCAGCCATGTTGGGTATGGTTTTCCATGCAGCATGGTGCAACTGTTACATTTAAAAATAGAAAAAATTAACTCCTAATATTATTTTAACTCAGAACACATAGAACATAAGTAGTATATGAATAATAAATTGCTCTAATACTTCAGCAACTCACCCAGACACGTATTGCTGTGGTATGTCTGAAAACATAAGTAACTTTTTTTGTAAACCAATCTTACAATATTGTGCTACACAACATTTTTAGCTATGCAAGGAAAAAGCAGACAATTCTGTTGCAGTCCAGTTAACAAGTTCCTAGCAGGACATTTCCTTTGAGAACCGATTTTCATGATTCTGAAGTTAATGTAATCTTTTTTCCAAAACACTTTTCTTCTTACATGTCTACTTTTTTTCCATTCTTCTCAGTGCAACTGATAAATGGCTTTCTTAAATACGGCACCAAGACCTCATCTTACCAGGGTGGTGGACCCCTCTACATAGCTTACATTCTGCTGAAAAACAATGGAGTGTGGAAACTAAAATCAGAATGATTATAGAATTATAGAAGTAGACTGCCAACCTTTTTGATGTATCCTTCCCCAAAACAGGCACATAACACTTGCCAAAGATTATATACCTCAAATACATCTCAAAAGCTGATCTGCTGCAAACATGCAGATAGCGTTCATCAGTTTGGCACAAGTGAACTAGAGAGTCTGTCCTCTGTGCATGTGTATTCCTGTGCAGGTTTCTTCTGAATATCCAATCATATTCTGGGGAGGACATATATACTTTCAAGGGCTGTATCTATCCAATTCTGCCTGTAACAAACACCCAAACTTTCTGAAATATCATTAAAAGAGACAAGACTAAAAGTAAAACTCTGGAGAACAAAGGAAAATGGCCATGCACCTTGTCTTTCATGTTTTTATAGGTTATATTAAAAATGAAAAAGTCAGTCAGTCTTTCCACAAGTAAGTTAATTTATATTCTCTGGATTTTTTCAGCAACCACAACTGGATTCTCTTTCCTGATTTTTGCTGCAGCTTCTGCTTTGTAATCATAGGGACAATTATGCTTGTCGGAATAACGATGAAGTCCACAAAATAAGTTTCCACAGCGGCAATCAAATCCTGTATATAGAAAAAGAACCAACATCACTAGGAAGCTTCATATTTAATTAATTTGTAATTTAAGGGCTTACTCACTAGAAAGGGGGTATGTTTGTCTACAGTGACATAGGAAGAAAAATTAACAGCTATGCTAAGCTGTCTTGATTCTGAAGAAGCCAATAAGTTTAACAGTACAGATACTTCATCCAGTTTAAAACAGCAAGAAGCAACTAATCATACAGATCTGTTCAAAATTGACGAAGTTCTAATACCTGTAAGGCCAACCTTCTTTCTGCACATGAAACATCTGTTCTTCTTTGGTTTGGGCAGTTCAGGACCTCTCTCTTCATTCTGTGAAGTATTAGGCTGAGAAACTGATGGGCTTGGTTGAGTAACAACTGTTAAAGCAAGCAAAGGAAATAAAGGTTAAATTTCCTTCTCTTGACCTCACCAGCTACTCAGTAACACACCCGTATTTCTTAAGGATTGATTCTCCCTTCTAATACCCTGATGTTTGTTGTCTAAAGTACTACCTAGGCAAGCCTATGAAAGTTCCATGTACACGTTTGATCATATTATTTTTAAATATTAAGTAACATTTAATCTAATCCAAGAACAATACTGTCATGGCTAAATCTGCTGCACAAATGGTACATGTAGACAATATAACTAAGAGGAACAAGTAAACTTGAAGCAAGTAAAATTCAATAATGTGTTACTGTCACAGTACTGGGTTACTCTGCCACTACACTTTTGAAGTCAGATGCTTAAAACAGTTCACCAAGACAGCACAGATACTGTGACAGATCCAGAACACAGCTAGAAAACAGTTCAAAAAAGCCCTCACATTTTCAACACTGCCAATAATTTAAATAATGATGCGATGATTTATATTGAATATTTTTGTACTGTATTCAGTTTCAGTAGGTATAGTCAGTGAGTAATTTTTTAATTGCCTATGTCATGAGCACTTTTAGACAAAACATGAGTCACCTTTTACTTAAGTTCTCTGATGGGTAAAAATTTGTCCTTTTGTGAATTTCTGTGAACCTGTTAATTTTGTCTAAAAGAGTATTTTTCTGATCAAATGGATTTTTTTTTTTTTAATATCCTCTTAATATGAAAACTGGAACAGGAAAGCTGAGAGGGCTGTGTTTGTACACAACTGTAACACCTGCACCTGGTACAGTATTCCTGAACACTCCCTGCTGTTAACAACATCTATAGTTATAAAATAGAACAAACTACAAAACCCCTTCCAGAATGAATGGGGTATATAAGCTTCAAGGACTTATTTTGTAATGAACTTCCTGGACACAAATGGGATTTGCTAGTTGAGATTCTTTTGGATGAGTAATTATTACATCCTGTGACAAGTGGATTTTTTTCAGGCATGGAGAAACATTTATGTGGACTATTTCTACCTTTGTTCTTCATTGCTGTTTAAAATTGCATTTGCATTACCATGTTCATAAGTATTCTAAAAACCAGCTCGCTATTACCCCTAGCACCTAGAAAGTCACACAATTCACTGTGCAACAAGATAGCTCCCAGTCAGGATTTAGTAATTTAAACAAGATTGAGAAGTGACAAGCTCTCAGAGGTAACAAGGTACCTCTAAGTGCTCATCACCAAAAAATTCCCAGCAGTATGGTTGTTAATCCTTTCGTTTATACATTATAGCAACCATCCTAGTGAACAACTAAGGCCATTTACCACCTTTAGTTTTTGTCACCTTGCATAGATCTTTTTCTAAAAATCTCAGGAAGTTCAGTGTCCATGCTATTTTGCCAAGTCTGAAGTATAAGAACTATCAGAGAACTAGCATTACAATCACTAATGCTATTGGTCTTTTTGAAATAATTTCTGCTAGCTTTTTTTTTTTTTTTTTTTTTTTAGAAAATAATTTGTCTCAATGATTAACATTTTCTGGAAGAACAGGTATGATCCTCTGAACTCGTCACTAAATCCCAAGGAAAGCAAGTGTTTGTTATCAGATAGCTTACTTGAGAGCCTGTGATGAAAACCCAGGTTAAAAAACAGGGATATCACAAACATGGTAAACATGCTGGATACAGTGCACTATGGCCAACAGCCACCAGCTATGTTATTACAAAGAAAGAACAACTGATAAGTAAGAGCCTTGGGAGCATGGGTGCTGTTTCAATCATAAGGAAAAGAAAATGTACAAGGGGCAAATCAACAATGACCTAACTAACTGAAGTAATTCACAACACACACCAAGAGAAATGAAAATAAGAAGAAAGGCAAGTTATATTACTGCATCACATGCCACCAGGGAAAGCAAGAGTGGAAACAGTAATTCCCAGGAATCACCATGGAAAAGTGAGAGTCTAGCACATTGTCTACCACAAAACAAAGACAATGAGAACAAAATCTTCCAAGGGAAAATGTTACCAACTACTACAGGTGTAATTTCTTCTTTTGCTTGAAGATACTGTGACAACTGGCAGCCCAGGAACTACACTGTGATCAAAGTGATCCTAAGAAACTGACTGCAGCAGCACATTTCCTGAAAGGGCTGCTGAACTAACACGTTCCAAGAACGAAGAGCAGTACACTATTAACACGCAGTAATGGGTACTACAAGGTTCCAAGACAAGATGGGACACAGTCCCCTAAATAAAAATAAAAACGTTCAATATTTTAGTCTCTGTGAATAAAATATTATCCTTTTTGTTATGCCAGCAGAGTTAAGTCTGATGACTAGTTTTTATTATGTTAAAACTTCATAAAAGTACCTCTGAGCAATGGCTAGGATACTGGTAAAAGCTGCCTAACCTGCCCCTTACTTAAACTTCAGTACAAAAGTCTTTCTTCATCAGTTTGTGGCTTAGATGAAAAATACTGTAAATTGTAGATGTTCTGCCATGACATCAGAAGCCAATATAAATTCATCAGATAATATTCTGATAACTGCTTGTCACAAACAGCTTCCTTTAGCACAGAAGCCAAATCCAACCAGGCAAGTACAATTCCAGTCCTCAATATATTACATTAATTTTATGCCAGAAATCACACAGAGTTAATCATCAGGAAAAGTAAATGATTGCTCTATGATCACCATGGAACGAGTAACGGAAAAAATGCTGCAAGTGAGGAAACAGTTGTTACTGATACCTGCAGACCTGCTTCTTCAGTAACAGTGTTCAGATGAAGCATATCCCTCACCACTAAAACAGATTTTATCACTTTAACAGAGATCCTGTTGGCATGTACCCCCTTCTCCATTGACTTGTCACTTCTTTCCCAACCTTGCATTCAAAAGGTTACCCAATCATGTTTACTTCACTTTTTTTTTTTTTTTTTTTTTTTTTTTACCAGACCAGTTCTCCTATTATAAGACTAAAAAAACCTTACGAACAACAAGTTTTCAGAAGTGGGCAGGCCTTTGTGGCAGGTGTTCCCCCCCAACAGACAAAGCAAACAGGGTATGATGGAGCAGTTTGACACCTTGGCCATTAAGCCACACTTCATGGTACTTAACTGGTGCCTCAGGGTCCGGACCCTTTAGTAAACAGGCTCAGGATCTCTGTCTGTGTTTTCTCTGGGCTTGTGCCCTCAACCAATGCTAATGACCACAGCAGGCTATAAATCGGGTCCTGCCTAAGAGCCACAGGAGTTGCTCGTTCCCAGAGCAGCAGACCTGGCAGTCAGACCCTCCCCTTGGACATCCCATCCAAGGATACTTCCATAGATTGAGGGAGCTTTGCCCCTTCTTTGGGTGAGTGGTATCTTGGGCACTCTTGTTTGAAAGGTTTCCCCTTGATAAGTGTGTGCCCATTTTGGTCCATCTTTCTTTCAAGTTTAGGAATTAGTTGTGTAGTAGTTGTGTAGTAGTTAATTCCTAACAAACATCTGAACATGTATTTAGTGAGGAGTGCTGGGCAACTTTGACTGCAATAAACCCCATTTTGGATAGCAGCTGCTGTTTGGCTTGTGGGTGCCTCCGTGACACCTTTATTATTGTGATCTTAAATTATTATCTGTAGTCACTATAAGGTGCATTACTATCATGCACAAAGAAGACTATCACTGATCTGCTAGGATAAAGACTAACATAATCTTAGCATTTGAGAGATGTCTGAGAAAACCCACACAAATACAGGCATTGCATCATGAAATAGGGAAAACTTCCTTCACATGTAGTCTGAAGGTAAAACGTATCTTTACAAAAGACATATGGGAATAGCAGGTTCACTGATGAGACACATGCCACAGCATGACAGCTACTCAACCTATATGCAGAAAGGTCCTACAAACTGGAGAACAAAGCTCTTCTCAGACTACAAAGTATTAAACCACAGTGACTATGTGGGACTACCATGCAAAATTAAAAACCACTTAAGAACAGATTTTCAAAACTGACAGTGGTTTTCCTTATATAAACCAGCATGACTGCTGCAATGGAGCATGCTTACTGTAAGCATTTTCCCCCTGAGATTTCACACTGGAATGAATCCAATGCTTCAGCTGAACAAACCATGATGAAAAGCAAGCATTACTATTTTTTTTAATGCTCCCCATATCAAAAGCAACCAAAAGAGGCTACTGAAGTAACACCAAAAACTTTTTTGAAGCTTCTCTGGCCAAATGAAAGTTAAAAAAATTAAGATCCCAACACCTTAAACTGCAGAGCTTTCATGGTACAAGTAAGTGGTATATGTACCAGTGGAGCAAAGTCTTGAAAGCATAAAAACCCCATCCTGATTTAAGCATTCTGACCTGATGAAGCTAACCCCCAATTTCCACCATGGAAGAATGGGAACAATGAAAACAAAGGTAAAGTTAAAAGTCATTAGAAAGACATTATGCTGCACTTCTACAGTGCCATAGCAGAAAGCTGTGCTAGAGATTGTGCAGTCCTTATATTGCATATTAACACAGTAGACTTGTATATAAAAGTTTAGTCTGAAAAGACAGACAGCACTTATTATGCGTTATGAAGGTTCCTGAGCATAAATACTTAATTCTTCAGAACTACAATTGCAATGCCAACCCAGGTGCCCATGATGAAAGGCTGCAGAATAACTTCCATTGTCTTTCATTGACAGGAAATTAAATACAAGAGAAATGTTCGGCAGCATGCAACTCATCTCCCATATGCCCAACTCCGACAGGTGTATTGAGTATCTTTACTGCTACATTAACACAATAAAAAGATACCCCAGTTTCAGTATCACACAGAAATATGGTTTCATTTGGTCACCATAAAGACTTGATGTCTGTGGTATACCACCATTAAAATAAATAACATTCTATCGTCAATAAGGATAGGACCAACAGTTGGGGCCCTCAGTCTTATTTTCCCAGGTGGACAGCTTCAGGGCTTACAAGAGACTAGTGGTTCCATTTCAGAATTGTTTCAATCAGGGGCATCTACTGTAGCTACAGCAGACACAGGACAACATGAAGACTAGCTTTTTAACACAAGACAGAGATACTTTATCAGACAATTTTACCATCAGCTACAAAGAAACTGTTTAAAGACAACAACATGGTTAAAACACTACAGCCAATTAAAAAAAAAAAAAAAGAAGGCAGATTCAACAAGGCACTCATTACAAGAAGATCTATCTAGCTGTCTACTCGGCATCTTACAGTATTACCTGCAACACACTGTGTGGATCACAGATAAAACACACTGGTTCTATCCACAATATAAACAAGGGTAACCCATAACAGCATCTCAAACAGAATGCTGGACAGCTGTAGAATAATTGTACTCATATTGGCCTGGTGGAAAGCCAAGAGACAAGTGAGCCAACCAGCATCGCCTGCTGTCTTCTGAAACTGACTAATTCAGGAACAGAAAGGGTAAGCTATAACATGGATGAAATTACACAATAAGTTAACTCTATTTGACTATTTTTTTAAAATATGTAATTTACACAAGAACATAATAATTCAATTACCAGTTCACTTTCTTCATAAGCAGTGCTACTTTGCAGCTGTGGCTTCTCAAAAAAAACCCCTGAACCAAACCAAACAAACCCAACCCAACCAACAAACACAAACAACAAAAAAACCCCACACCCAACCAATCAACCAACAAGCCCTAACTCAAGCCTCTGATACACACATTCATACCAATTACACCTGGAAACAGACAGACCCAACTGCAAGCTCATCATTCATCAATGCAGTGATCTATAAAAGCACCAAAAAATGCTAAGAATATGCTGTAACTTGGAACAATATGGTTATTTAAACATACTTGTTTTCCAACCATTTTATTTTTAATGGTACATTCTTGTACAGATATTTTACTTCCATTGGAATACCTACTAAATGCCAACCACTACCCCAGTTTCTTGAGGAATGGCTTCACTGTCTCACTAACTTGGTAGATATGTTGCTCTATTAGCACAACACAAAGAATGGAAATGACTTCACTAGGTTTTGCATTTAATTTCTGCAACTCAGCATGGCAAAATAATGACTACGAAACGTATTTCTAGAGTGCTTTGGGTAGTATCTGACTTTGGTCAAGACTGTTAGAATTCAATCCTTGATATTGTGTAAAAGCTTATCAAAATCCTATAGAAATTGTATTGTAAATAGTGCCCCCTTATGAATTTGAGTTTGGACAAAAAGGGCTTTAGATTTCTCTGCTTTACCAACAGTTCAAATTCGTTGAACACATTCCACCATTCAATCACAGAATTGCAACAAACAAGGAAGTGGAACCAAGAAACTAGAAGTTACAATAAAACAGCATATTAAACATGTGAGTTACAAACAGCTAGGTCAGTTACGTCCCTGTTGCCTTTCTTCCTTCAAAAGTTAAGATACAATTATTTGTTGCAGCACCTGATTTACTCTGAATGAGTATTCAGGCTGCAACCTCAACTCGCGTAAAGAAAACAAACATAGAAACATAAAGTCAAGACAAATGGGGGGGGGAGGGGCGGGGGGAAAGAGCTTTTAACTCCTCTCTGTTTTGCTTGTTACACCTTGCCCCCCCTGTTGGGTCGGCTGTCCCACTTTCCCCCCCAAACGGGGATATTT
>JANIJG010012439.1:0-13468 GCA_024611175.1 Megaceryle torquata
AAAGGAAAAGGAAAAGGAAAAGGAAAAGGAAAAGGAAAAGGAAAAGGAAAAGGAAAAGGAAAAGGAAAAGGAAAATTAGACAAAATCATGAACTATTATTTTGCACTTAGTGAGAAGGGAAAATAACAAGTAATTCTTTTTTTGGCTTTGTCTTGTTTCTTTTTCCTGTCCACTAAGGCTGAAGAAAGGCTGTATTAAATTTTCCAAAATTTGGAAGATTGTGAAATGGTATATTTACTGAACTCACTCTTGGGAAATTCTGACTTACTTAACTGATGCACAACTCTAGGTAGATATGAGTCCATAAATAATCTGACATCCTTAGATTTTCCAAGACTGATCACAATACATATTTTCATTCATTTTTTACTGAATTCCTGAACCACTCAAGAAACATACCAGGTACTATGTCCTTCGACATTATTAGCGATGCACAAAAACTTGCTGCTTGAAGCACACAATAAGCTGTACTGACTTCACAGACCTCTCAGTAAGAAAATCTAAAGGAATAGTTAAGAAACTGGATGAAATAAAAAGACTGGAAAAATTGGTATATAAAGGATCAAGAGACTTCTCAAAGTTATTCAGATGTATTTTTCCCTCCTTTCCCATGAACTGGGCATCACTACAGTCACAGCTATAAAGATAAACCTGCTGCAAATTGCTTTATTCTTTGGGGTTTTTTTTGAAGATGAGAAGTTTGTCATTTTTAGGCTATGCTTTTAAAACACAACTATATTCACTCGCACATCGAAAACTACCTTGTTAGGGAAGTTTTTTAAGCCAAACATACTCTTTAGAGGACTTGTTTAAATTTAATTTGTTTTAAAAATAATAAAAAACCCTCCAAGTTTCTATTTTTGACCATGAGATTTCCTTAGTTTTCTTCCTCTTTACATGTGTCCAGTTTCTCATGCAAAGAAAAGCTGTAAGTCATTCCATAATAAAATGTGCTTCATAGAATACCCAAGCCATTATTTTAATATGTCAGGTTCCCTATGCTGAATTAAGTGGCAGATACAGAACTGGGACTTCTCTCTCCAATTTTTCTCAGTGCCTACAGAGTTATTAGCAGGAAAAGATCTTTTCTTGTTCCTAAAAGTACCATATCTACACATCAAGGTGTCACTTGTAGATCTAAGCGTACACAAGCCTGAAGCACTGAAGCTTAACACATTGTAAGAATAAATTCTCTTTAAGATGTGCAGGATGAGAGGAGAGACAGGTACTGGACACAGAAGCAGGCAAAGAGTGGCTGTAGCAGGGAGTACAGGTCTGGAGAGATAATAATGGGCCTTATGTGATGGTACTAAAGAAACTGCCGCTGACCCCTGACCATAAATGCCTTAAGGGCAGAATATCCTGCTGACTCACAGATCATCAGTGAATAAAAATGCTACTCTGGGAGTAGGTCATGGGGCTGTTGAAAAGGTAAGGCTATTCCACAGAACAGCACTGTGCATAGCTGCACAGAATACAGCTTTCAAAGTTAACGTGAGATAAAACCGGTTTGGTCTGGGCAGTCAGAACTGTTAACTTTACAGTTTGGACTATATAAAGAACAACATGAATTATAACAGTGCACAAGTAGCACGGGTGTCACCAGGAAAGACTCTACCTTTCATCCAAGCATCTGAGAAACTTACAGTTTGGAATATGGCAATATGTACATGCAACTGATACCAAGAATTGTCTAGGACAAAGTACATGCTAGCAACTGTAAAGTTCTTCTGATTTTGTTCCATACAAGAAGTACTAACAAACCCAGCCTTTTTCTTTTCTATCCACTGCACCAGGTAGGGTCCTGTAGACAACATAAGGCTTTGTTTTAATACTAACACTGGAATGGTTGGTAAAGGTATGGGCAGGAACTGCTTGTTTACTTTCTGCTTCCCTTCTCTTCCCCACTAGCACATAATTCAAAATAGTTGTGTAGCTCTTATGTATTTATTTCCTGCCTCCAGATTACTGCAATACTGAGAAGCTACACAGACAGAAGCTAAATGTAGACAGACAACTAGAGGACAAACGTATGAACCTTTAAAATCAAGAAACATTACTTGACATAATATAAAATCATAGAAGGGTAGGGATTTGAAGGGACCTCTGGAGATCACCAAGTCCAACCCCTCTGCCAATTCAGGAATGCCCAGGCCAGGCTACACAGGAACAGATCCAGACAGGTTTTGAAAGTCTCTAGAGGGAGACTCCATGACCTCCCTGAGCAGCCTGTTCCAGGGCTCTGTCACCCTCACAGTGATGAAGTTTTTCCCCATGTTGAGGTTGAACTGCCTGTGTTCCCGTTTGTGACTGCTGCCCCTTGTCCTATCACAGGGCACCACTGGAAAGAGAATGGCACCTTCTACTACCCACCATTCAGAGATTTGTAAACATGAATAAGATCCCCTCTCAGTCTTCTCTTTTCCAGACTCAGCAGCACCAGGGGTCTCTGCCTTTTCTTCTAAGGCAGATGTTTCAATCCCTTAATCATCCCCATAGCCTCCACGACTTTATTTAATATTCCCTGCTTCTTTTGAACTGGGGAGACCTGAACTGGGTGCAGTACTCCAAATGTGGTCTCACTAGGGTAGAGGAAAACCTCCCTCAACCTACTGGACACACTCTTCTTTATGCAGCCCAGGATACCATTGTCCTTCTTGGCCACAAGGGCACATTGCTGTCCCATGGATAACTTATTGTCCACCAGGATGCCAATGTCCTTCTCCATGGAGCTGCTTACCAGCAGGTCAATCCCTAATCTGTACTGGTGCATGGGGTTATTCCTCCCCAGGTGTAGAATTCTACACTTATCCTTGGTGAACTTCATTAGGTTCCCCTTTGCCCAGCTCTCCAGTCTGTCCAGATTTTGCTGAATGGCAGCACAACCTTCTGGTGTATCAGCCACTCCTCCCAGCTTAGTATCATCAGCAAACTTACTGAGGGTACATTCTATCACTTCATCTAGGTCACTGATGAAAATGTTAAGTAAGACTGGACCAAGTACTGACCCCTGGGGAACACCACTAGCTACAGGTCATCAACTTGACTCTGTACCACTGATCACAACCCTTAGAGCTCTGTTACTCAGACAGTTATCAACCCATTTCACCATCCACTCTTCTAAACCACACGTCTTGACCTTACCCATGAGGATATTATAAGAGACGGTGTCAAAAGCCTTGCTGAAGTCAAGGTTGACAACATCCACTGATATCCCTGCATCTACCCTTTCAGTCTTGAATCCACCTATCATAGAAGTGTGAGAAAAAGATGAAAAAACTGTATCCAAACACTAAATTTTGATCTTATAGCACTATAAAATCAATCTGCCTATTAAACCTTTTATCATATCATGATATATAACTGCATCAGATTCAAAAAAACTGGACAGAAGTAGGTTGGCTGAATACTTAGATAAGAAACCTGTAAAAAAATTGCTGCTGCAAAAAGCTTTTTTTTCTAGGTCAGTAAGTTTTGCTCAAGACACAAATTCATTGTTAAAATAATGCCTTACCATGAGTGTTACAAAAGTATACCTGTAGAATACACTGGCATAAGTTATGAGGAATTGGAGATAACTTACCAGGTTTTACAACAGTGATAGAAATGTTTCTCTCAATAGTTTAGCCAAATTCCATGCTCGCTTGTGACATTAATTTATGGCTTTATTTCACTGAAAATGCCAATACTGTGTTTTTCAAAACTTCTTAGAAACTACTGTTAAATTGATACTATTATCTGGAAAGGAAATGGCTTTTGCTTTGAGGAAGAGTAAGGCACTTAACTCATGAGAACTGTGCTTGTTCCTGTAAAAAAACAATTTACAAAGTGTACTGCAGATACCTTCATATTTTATGTATACGTAAGTACTCTTGTTATCCTTTAGATTGTCTTTTTGAATGCTCTTTTAATTGAGAAGGATCTGGAGATCCTTCAGCTTGCTGGCCATGACTCAACACTGTGCTCTCATAAAGAGCACGCTGGTCTGCAGAAGAAAAGTGTTGTCAGCAGGCGGAGGGAGAAGATGCTTCCCATCAGCACAGGTGAAACACACCAATGTGGTACACAAGATTTAGCAGCAACCTTGGTCTGCACACCAATCCTTGGTAGTATTTCTGAACATTAAGCATTAGCACTGCTAGAAGCAGACACTGCAGAAATATTCCATTAAATTCAGAAAGTGCAGTTAATTAGAAGAGACTGAGCTGAAAAGTAAAATCACTGAACATAATTAGTTCTTTTCTAACTCAAACCAGGACAGCTTCTCAGTACAAGAAAGATGTGGTCCAGTGAAAAGCCACAGAGATTAAGGGACTGGAGAGTCTTTCATGTGAGGAGAGGCTCAGAGTTGAGACTGTTCAGCCTGGAGGAGGAAAGGGTCAGGAGGATCTTTTCAATTTATATAAAGACCTGATAGGAGGGAATGAAGAAGACAGAAACAGACTCTTCTCAGTGGTGCCCACCGACAGGACAAGAAGCAATGGGCTCTAGCTAAAATGTATGAAATTCCATCTGAACACAAGAAATCATTTTTTTTATTGAGTGACCAAGCACTGGCACAGGTTGTGCAGATGCTGTGGAGCCTCCCATCCTTGGACATATTTGTAAGGCATGGTCTGGGCAACTGGCTCTAGGTGGTCATACCTGAGAAGACGGATTGGCCACATGACCTCCAGGGGTCTCCCACAGACTCAATAATTCTGTGATTTGCAAAGATGCATACAGGAATGTATTTAATATGCTCATATATTTTAGCATATTTGTTCAAAATACCATTGATATGAAATAACATTAACCTTCTAATTAGAATTATCCTTCCTACTCTATGCCACCTACTTCAATTTCTGGTCTTTTTGCTGAGATAAATTTGGGCTTCGCTTTTCTAATTGCAATTGCTACAGGAGCAGCAGTGATACAGGAATTGTAATAATAGAAAAGAATAAGCACCATGAAGAGTAAAGAATCACAGATTGAGAGCAGACAGATTTTCTTAGAAGTTTTGAGTAAAACTTGCCAGAGAAATTAAGAAGAATCATCCCCAAAATCACACATGGATTGCACAATCACATCTGGAAAAAGGTATCTAAATTAAATTACACTGAAAAACACCCTGAAGTAATGGACAATTCTAACCACATATATCCTTTCTATTTTTAATCATATCTAGTATTGTGCTGTAACAAAACATGATTCATTCAACTGTTCCATTATTGTTGTCTTTTTTTAATTCTCTTCTACTTTATCTATATTTATCTTTATCACTCTTTGTGATTTCCCATCTCTCCCTCTATTAATTTTCATTGTGATTGTCCTTTATAGGCAGTGCTCTCACCACATTCTCCACTCTATTCTTGAATGATCATCAAGTATATTATTATTTCTGGAATTATGATGAATTTATGAGTTTGGGTTTTTTTTGTTTTTACAAAGAATTAGCTTAAACTAGAGATTTTAAAGTTAGTAATAAAGCACACTGAAAACATGAGACATGAATTGCTAAAACCTTTACCTTTTTTCAGTGGAAATGTTTTAATTCTAAATAAATCCGAAAATATTGAACAGGAAAAAAATACAGAGATTAATCTGTTTGAAGGATTTCTAATATTTTTCACTGCAAACTATTAATGCAAAAAGCTTAGCTTTATTACAAATAATATTGCTTTATATAGATGCAAAAAAGTAAAAGAAGATGTATATGGGCCATCAGCATTCCCAAAAGCATATCAAAGGGCAATAAAGAACTTTCACCTTAAAAACCAAATTCTTTAATTTCCTTATATGACTTTTAGAAGGCAGATGATGTTATGTTTTCGGAGGCCAATTTCAAAATACCATTTTGTTACTATGGCCTAATAATTCAGAGAACCAAATTTGCCATTTTTTCATTGATCTGGTGGGGATAATGGCTGCATGCAATCCAAAAGTGAGAAGACTAAAATCTTAAAAAGTCTTGGACGTGACACTATTTCTAATTCAATGTGTTTTGAAAGACATTAATGAAAATGCTTTAATTTTATTTCTACCCATCCAACTCTTATCAGTAGCTAATGCAAAAATTAGTAAAAGGCTTTTGTATGGTTTTCTGACTGCAAACAGGTTTGTGACATAAGCTGCAGTGACAGGTCACATGATCAGTAAAAGTACCAGCATACACTGTGATTATTAGATCTGTTTAGGAAATAAAAAGAGAAAAAATCCAATGGCCTGAGTTTCCTGCTGAAGTCCAGGCATTTGTATTCTCAATGCAAAATCCTTAAGCCAAACCAAATGCCAATGTGATTCTTGTTGCCATTTCCAAACAAGTAATGTTACAGTATGAACTCAGGGAAGAAAACCTAGACCAAACAGGTTAGTTCTTTAATTGAAGAGAGGCCAGATGTAGATCAATCAGCTTGGAGACACTGGCATGAGTATCATGATGAACTGAGAAAAAAGTCATGATGCATATGAGAAAAATACTTCCAGTTGTATATGCATTTAGCAAATCACTTCTTCATAATTTGATTTTGCCTTTACAGAAAAATATCAATTCTCAAAGTAAGGAACAAAATTAGAAGACTAATAGTCTAAGTAGTTTAAAATTTTCCTTTTTAAGAAAAGTCATGACAACTAAGAGTTTTCTAACTAAGAAATGTAAAGCAGATGTCTTAAAAAATATATCTTCAGAAAATTTTGAAGAGCTACATTATTACTGACATTTATTTACTTTGGATACTTGCCTAACCAGAGCTAAAAGCTAAAAGTAAAAGTAAAAATACTCACGCATCTTAAGTGCACAGAATTCAGAAGTAACTAGCAATAATTAAGAAGCAAAACCAATAGTTGTAACTATGATAAATTGTATTTTGTTTTTAAAAAATGTCTACTAATCAAATACAGCTAACACTCCATTAAAAGTCAGTGAAAAGCTAATTTAAATTGCAAAAATTTGGTGTATCTAGTAATAAACTTAGTAGTGTTAGAAGCTCTAGGTACATAATGTATATAATCAATGTAAACTTGATAATATTTTCAGGATTATTACAATATTTTTCAGGTAAAAATAGTTACGTGCATTTTAAAATTAATGAATCACTTTTGTAATGTGATGTAAAGGTATATTAATCTTATCACACTATTGCAATATTCTAAGGCATAAGGTTGGCTCTAATAGGCATATGCTTAATATTAGATGTAAAAGGCTTTCTGAGCTGAAAAACATAATATAAATTTAGACAAGTTAGTAGGTAACATTATAAGGAAATAAACTGTAAACTGGAATCTTCAATCTTTTATTGTTAAGTACATAACTAAGTTTCCATCAAAAACTATTATAGTATGCCAGAAAGTTTTAAATGGTGTAGAGGTGATAACTGGAAAACAAACTTAGGGACTAAGGGGGAATGCTAAAAGTAACAGAAATACATGCTCTAAATGAGTTATGAGAGAAGAAAAAAAAAAAAAAAAAAAACCAAACAAAAACAAACAACCCACCAAAAACCAGAGATGTAGCACCTAAAATAGCCTAAAAAGTCTTTAGTTTGGAAACCAGTAAGGGAAAAGATAAGAACCATTAAAAGACCAAAAATAGAACTCTGAAATTGCCAGTTTCTGATATTACTCCATGTGACATTATGTCCAAGCAGAAGGGTGGTTACATTTGCTCTTTCCATCAAATATTCTGGGTGATTTTTGATTTCTTCAGCCCCAAAATAATCTGAATGAGTTTTACTCTGATTTTCATTAGTATCTTTCAATGCAATGGGAGTGTTTGTTACAGTTAAAAGGTGCTTTCTGTCTACATGCTTGCTTCTTCAGTTTCTGTACCAAAATACTGTGGTAGAAGCTCCAAATCCAAACTCCAAAGCACCATCCATCCTCAGCAGGACTTCAGACAGTTCACTACTGAACATATTTGAACGAAAATGCACTACATAGTTCTCTAATTTTTCTGCACGGAATAATTACCATTAACCTTTTTCTTTAACCTGGTCTGTAGTGGTAACAAATTCAAAAGGTAACTTTAAGTGCTATTTAATTAGATTTATGCAGTTCATAAGGGAAGCCCAATTTCCATCAGAGGTAGGTGAATCACAGAATCAGAGAATGTCAGGGGCTGGAAGGGACCTCAAAAGATCATCCAGTCCAACCCCCCTGCCAGAGCAGGATCACTTAGAGCAGATCACCCAGGAACGCGTCCAGGCGGGGTTTGAATATCTGCAGAGAGGGAGACTCCACAGCCCCCCTGGGCAGCCTATTTCAGTGCTCTGTCAGCCTCACAGCGAAAAAGTTCCTCCTCATTTTTCCATGGAAAATGAATGGAAGAAAGAACACAAACTGTAGGTGTCAACAGCATCCTAAGGCCACAATTTCTTCACTCAACTGCTACCTGGAACAGATGACAACTAAAACAATATAATGTATTTTTTATACCTTTGTCTATTTGGAGTACAAGAATAATAATCACAATATTATAGGTCCGCTATAATTACACATAATGTTTTCCAGATTTTTCTTTTTCTTTCATAAACTGCAAAATACATCTTCCAAAGAGAATGTTCAATCATAAAACCAAAGGAATGAAAACAAATTTCAAATTGATCGAAAACGGGAATGCTAAGGTTTTCTCTGTAAAAATGAGTTCTGGATTCATCAGGCTCTTAAAACCTGTTAAAAAAACAAACAACACAAATTCTACAACAACAAAAAAGTTCTAAGTGAAACTTACAAATATTTCACCCTACATTTTTTTCTGTCCAGAAATTACTTATGAATAATTTTAATACATAAACATATGCATTTCATTGTAAGAATAAAAACATTACAATCTTAAAAACTATTTACTACATCTGATTTTAAGTATATGCCAATTCAGTTAAATAAACAGTTTAAAATTAGCTCTTTACATTCGTTTACCCCAAGGAATTAATAGATTTAGATCAATAATTTAATTATCTTGCTTCAGCATTTAACCCTCAAAACAAATCCCAGTAGTATAAATTATTCTAGAACCTCAACTTCTAGAATTCATCTGCCTATATGTTTCTCACTAAACATAAGACACTGGACTTTAAGCATGTTCTTAACTATCAGGTTGAATAAACATACTTTCCTGAGTTGGGGATCAGAGGACCTTCCTTTTACTTGTTGACTGATTTTAAAGAGTTTATTAAAATGTCCATTCTATTAAGATGTACAGCCTTTTGCAGCCTACCTAGTCTTGAGGGGGAAGCCATACAAAAAACCCAACAAAACAACACAAACAAAAAACAAACAAACAAAAAAGCTAAATATGTTCTTCTGTGCCTTCTGAAAATAAATTTAGAGCTAGAGGCATAAATCCAAGAAAGAAAACAGTGAGTAGATGCCATTGTCAGATATCATTACCTGTTTACTACTACAGAAAACAATACCAGCAAAGAAAATTAAAAATCGAATAAAAGAAAATATGAATAATCCTAAAAAAATACTGATGAAATTGGTATGTGATATTAAAAACTGTGTATAAATGTTAAATACCACCCAGCTTCAAATGTTTTATGTTCAAATGAGGCCTTTCTTATGTTCAAAGATGGCCTTGTGTTCAGTCATTGCCTTCGCTAGCAGAAGGCATAATGCAAGTTTTTGATCCATTCTGACTTCCTTATAAACACAAACATTTCCATCTGGGCTTAACTCATCTTTAATCTTGACCTTGCTGGCTCAGTGGAATGAAACTCTAGGGCTGATGAAGCATAGGTGAGTACATCTGAAGGGATGAAGAATGACTAAGAATACAACCATGCTGCACAGTTGAACTGTAATCTCACATCCTGTCCACCATTGTTCCTATTAGGCTTGGTTACCCTAGTTGTACCACTCCTGTGGAAGACCAGAGTCAACACAGAAAAAATACCTATGGGGAAAATTCCACATTTACTTCCATACTAAAGCACCTTTACTTGGCATGTAAGTACAAGTGAAACTGCTAAAAGCCCTCATCAAACTGACACCATGTCCTCCAAACAGATGGTCCTGAATGCAGGCAGCCAGGATATGATATTTGGACATTGTTTGTGTTTGCAGAGCACACTGTTTTAAACCAAGAAACTTTCAGTGGCTGAATGCCCTGAGTTCCTTCCAATCCTGACAGGGTATAAGGCATCCCCAGCCAGAAATGGACTACACATACAAAATAGGAGATATTTCAACACAGCAGAATGTGAGCTGTAGGTCACTTATTATCAGAGAAAGTGGGAAAATGCTTTCAAATTACAGTTATAACTGATTTTGGCTCTGAAGAGGGGATCTTTTATGAAACTAGCAAAATGCAGACTATTCCTATTCTACTATGTTTTATTTAATTTTATTTAACTATTTTCATCACACCTTAGTGAGGTGAACCTGCTATTCTGTTTCATTGTTGCTTGTCTGACTCCACATGGGATATGAGATATGAACAGAGCTCACAGCAGTAACCAGATACTACAGCAAGTCTCACAAAAATGGAAAGTTGCATTGAGCTAAATAAAGGTGATCGCTAACTTGATAACTCCTGCAACATGAAACAGAAATTTGATTGCTTGATGTTTATACAATTATAATTTCCAATCCTATATGCAGAAAATCACTTGTATGTACAATGAGGTTAGATTTCAAAGTCCGCTTGGTTTTACAGTCGGCACCTTTTAGATTCCACAAGTTCATAAAAACTATTTAGTAATTAAAAAGGGGAATAACAGATAAATGAAAGAAAGATGTGAACACATGAAAGCTCATCTCTTTACCCATAAACTGTGTATAAGGATTATCTGAAATATATTTAATGGATCTGTCAAACTATCTTACGATTTCGCTGTACAAGCCTGATTGATTTGATTCTTTCAAAGTTCAGGATAATCAGTTATACATCTCTGAAAACAGGACTTTATATCTATTTGACTGCAAATCTGCTGCAGACTTTACCATAAACAATCTGATAATACTAATTATGACACATAAAAATAATACATACCTAGAAGCTACTGGCAAATCACCAATTACTGCACAATGATTTAATCTATCTTAAGCCAATTTCAAAAGGAAAATAGAGGAAAATCAATATTGTATTAAATTACATTAAAAAACAAACCCAAAAAACAACGATGAATGTAGAGGAAGCCTGGATCAGTCTTAGAAAATCTTACTGAGAAACTTCAACATCAATAGTATCTTTTCATAATATGGGAGATTATTATTAATGTTGCTAATATGCTGAGTCAACTGGATGATTTGATACATAGATTGGAGAGAAAACCCACCTTGCTTTAGAAGGGAAATAATTACATACGAGATTAAAATTACTCTGTAGTTTATTAATCACTTTATTTTCAAAGTTACAAACCTGTTTGCATTTATTTGCTCTCATTCTGTCTGACACAGGACTTTTGTCCCTCTGAAATTAGCTTCAGCAAAAGCTTTGGTGGTATGAAAAAAATGTAACTTCTGTTAGTATCAAAGACATAAACCACAGAAAAATGGAAAAGGTCTAAATGATGAGGCACTGGCACTAGCAAAACTTTCTCTTAATACTGTTGAGGAAGGCATGTGCTCAGGAAAATCTCAGGACATTATTTATGGTGATTTGCAACACATTGGGACATTAGTCTCCAGCACTGAATGATCACTTAATCTCATCTTTCAGAAATGTAAAGCTATGCTCTTGAACTGAGTTTCTCTGTATGTTTCAGTGAAATTGTTCAGGAAAGTCTTACTGAACAGAGTAATCTAGTATAATAATCTGAGAGTTATAAACACAGTGATCACAGCTGAGAGGTCTTCAAAGCAGTCAAAACTGTAAGAAAAGTATTTATTACAACTGTTGCTACAGAAGTGCTTATGTTGAATATTGAAATCAAATAAGATTGAAATATTTACCCTATTTCAACAACTGAAGTGCAAATGCCTTAAGCCGTTGCTTGGGTCAATGCTAACAAAATCACTTCTCCTGTATTCAAAAAATTTCGAGAGTACAAAGATAACTGTCTAATGACATTATTTAGGATAGCACAAAGGTTGTACAGATATAAAAAAAAGAAGAAACTGGTTTATTCTACTTCTAGCTTTTGAACTTTAAAATAATGCTGTATTCAAATAACGTACGGTCGGAAATATGATTTTGCAGTGTTTTCCTATAATGGGCATTAAATTTCAGTAAAAGTATCACAAGTTATCAGACATTTTAGGAAATCAACAATTTAGTCAGTAAGTAGAATTTTACTCACATAAATTCAGATGTTTTACTCAAGGACCCAAAACAGTAAAATCCCTCATAGTAAAATTCCCAATAAGAAATCTCTTTTTTATCAGGTAACGTGTATTTTCAAATGTTGCTGCACAATACAACTTTTTTTTTTCCTTATTAATTCACTATATTTTCTTGAAGCAGCAATTAATCTCACTGCTTAACTCAAAGCCACCTTTGAATCTAACCTGTCAGTTTCAACATTACTAGTACCTTGTATAATAAAAGTCCATTGCTGATTTATTCACATCCTGAACATTCAGATGTTCAGTCAAAGATTTAGTTTGAATCTCTCCCTTGTGCTTAACACTTCTTCTCATTATACCCAACACAAATATTTCTCCAGTTATCCTTTTATGCATAAATATATATTTAAGTATGCATGTGTGTATTCATATATATATGGAGAGAAAGGATGCACATATTTTTAGAACAATGTTGTTATTTTCCATTAAGAAATATTACCAGATTGTTCCCTCTAACATTAAAGCACTAGAATCTTAAACCAAAAAATATTTCCTTAAAGTCATCTGTGATTTAAACTTGAACATACTCTCTTAATTTTTACTAATTAACAATTAAATATGACACTATCAAAGTAATGCTGTGAATAGCCTTTGTTGTTACCTTTTCTTCTGTACTGACTAACAGCAAGACTTTCAGATTTTTTTCAATAACAAAAGATTTGTAGTATAAGAAGGTTCTGGACTTCCAAAAATGTTCTCAAAAATCTTTTTGTTTTCTAGAAATATGAATTTTCCAGAAGAAACAAATAAACAAAAAACTCCATGCTGTTTCCTGTTGCACAGACATTCAGCAACCAGAATGGGACTGCAGGACACAATGTGCCACAAAAAGCATTTATATGATTTATCTCTTATCCAAGTGAGACTATATAAGTGTCTAAGTGATACTATATTGACTGAGAGAGTTGGGGTTGTTCAGTCTGGAAAAGAGAAGGCTCCAGGAAGACCTTATTGTGGCCTTCCAGTATCTTAAGGGGGGCTACAAGAAAGCTGGGGAGGGACTTTTAGGCTGTCAGGCACTGATAGGAATAGGGGGAATGGATTAAAACTAGAGAGAGGTCAATTCAGGCAAGACATTAGGAAGAATTTCTTCACCATGAGGGTGGTGAGACAATGGAACAGGATGCCCAGAGATGTGGTGAAAGCCCCATCCTTGGAGATTTTTAAGACCAGGCTGGATGGGGCTCTGAGCAACCTGATC
>JANIJG010012439.1:14777-37136 GCA_024611175.1 Megaceryle torquata
ATCCTTGGAGATTTTTAAGACCAGGCTGGATGGGGCTCTGAGCAACCTGATCTAGTGGGAGGTGTCCCTGCCATTGGGAGGGGGGTTGGAACTAGATGATCTTTAAGGTCCCTTCCAACCCTGACAATTCTATGATTCTATAGATTCCATGATTCTATACAGGTTACTTTCTTCATGCCTTGCCTGGTGTGTCAGTGTCTGCACACCATTAACTAATTCAGCCAGGAAGATAGTAAGCCTGTAGGCTTACTGGGATACCACACTGCCTCTGGTTAAAACCCATAATTGCTTTTGAGCTTCCTTTGGGACAAAAGGTTACAAGATCTTAAAACAGTATCATCTAAGGAAATATTTTCAGATTTGTGGTAAGCAGCTGACCCCAGAAAACTGCTGTTGCAATTCTTACTCTACAAATAAATGCAGTTCATAAAAAAACTACCTACCATGTCCAGAACTCTGCATTTAAGTAGTTTATGCACAAACACATGACTAATCTTGATAAAAAGTACTATGGATATAGTGGAAGATGTCCCTGAACATGAGGGGTAGGAACTAGATGATTTTTAAGGTACCTTCCAATCCAAATCACAGAATAGAATTTTTTTTTCCCCCACAGCAGTTCTTCAGTTTGCCAAGATTAGTCCCCTAAAGGTTCCTTGTGCTAGATAAATGTCACTGTAATACTTAACTGGCTTAGACTACACTGATTTAGATCTCATGTGATCGTCACCATAAAAAAACATTACAAATCACTTGCTAGTTGCAACTAGGCAGTTACTCATACCATAGAGCAGTGAATTACTATGTGGGTAAAAAACCATGTCTGATATATATTGTTTCATATAGTGGGTTATTAAAGGTACATCAGTAGATCTCCTATGTCATAGTTTTGTTTTCACAACTTTAAATATTTTATTTACAACACAACTGTCTGACTGCAGTAAAAAATATTTTTTCCTGAAACTGTTACTTACCAGTAAAATTTCAAGTACAGGTCCTGAAGACTTGAAAATATTACAGATTTTAAATTCAACACAAAGGCACACGGACTATTTCAACAGTTTTAGAAAGGTTTAAAGAGAGTATGAAGCTGACATAAGAAGCCATCAAAATATTTTAATTCTTAGTTTAAAGAACATCTAATTTCTAAAAAATCCCAAATCTCAATGTACTACAGTACTATATAAGTAACAAAAATTTATGTTACCTGCTTGGTCTTTAAATATTTTTGATATGACGACAGGCACTTTGTGCTCAGCACCACCCTGTAAAAGATGTGTATTAACCATGAGATCACAATTAAGAATGAGGTGATCTAGTTGTACTGAAAATTAGAAGAAATGAGAAGTTATCCATACCTTTATGCTTAAGCCCAAGCCACCAACTGGTTGTCTACGAAGTGTAACAGTTCTGTGCTTTAAAAAATTGCAGAAAAAATAAATTTGGTGAAAACACAATATCTGAATAAGCACAGATGTTTCTAAACTGTTTTTTACTTTTATTATAGAAACCAGAACTTCTGTATGAAGAGCTTTGTGTGTTTTCATAGCTGATTTACCTTCTTTAACTGCTATCATGTATGCACATGATATTTACTCTGATTTTTCAATCACATATACCTATGTTTTCTAATTCATATTTTCAGAGCTATACCAATTTCTTGCAGCCTATGACAGAACATCTGTAGTGATATTCTGCTTCAAATAGTTATTTTCTTGCATTTCATGTTTAAGTGCATAAAGAAGATAAACTTTTATCAATATTTTTCTACAGCAACCTATCATATGTTTAATATTATACTGAATTTGACATTTCATTAATGTGTAAATCTTGGTGCCTGACAACATAATAATAGTACTTCATCTGTTGACAATCAGTAGAGAGTTATGGGGAACTTTTTTGCAATATGTTCTAACATAACAGTACTGCAACAGTACTGTAACATAACAGTACTGCATAGAATGCCATCTAGAACAGAAATTCCTGATCATGTAAGAAAATTTTTATTTTATTTTTCTGTACATCAGAAATTATATATGAGATTACTCCCATATGTATGCTTCCAGATTGAATAATTTCACTAACTCAGATAAATGTAAATTTTGATTCCAATAGTCAAGCCCATAATTCTGTATTTACAAGTTGTTCCCAGCTTTTTTTTTTCTAATACCTTACTAGACATATGTTCATATTAACTCAGAAGAAAGAGGAAGAATACAATAAATCATGAATTTCAGTATCATTTTAGGAGGGTAAGATTAATAAATCTGGTAAAAAAAAAAAGAAAGACTACATTCATACAGTTTCAAAATTTCTCTCTTCTGTTCTGATGAATGTTATGCTACACCAGCATGTGCTAAAAATGGAAAACTATTCTATTATGACATTTGGTAACAGATTTATATCAAAAGTTTTATATGATCCCATTTCAGACACTGTAATTTAGCTTTATTGGAATCTGTGCTACTTCTAACTATTTCATAGGTTCTTTGCTTCATTTGAACTGCATCAAAACAAAATTATCATATGCACTGATAAAGTTCAGGTCCAAAATGGGTTAGAATATGATTCTACCTTCAAATTCAGTGACTTGTTCACAAGAGTAATTTTCTATTACATAAATCCTCTCCTCTTATTTAATTCATGTTTCTCTCCACCTGTATTTACACTCTGTAAACAGATTACCCCAATATAACCCATCACATAGGGATGATGGAATAAATATTTTGACAGTTTAGATTGCTTTAGCATTACTGGACAATAAATACACCACATGGATAGTTTTAGCCATTCCAGAAAAGACAAGCAAAGTATTACTTAATGGCATCTTATACATTCAACTATAACTAACGTGTATTTTTATATGGTTAATAGGTAAATTTAAAATGGTAATGATTATATTAGTTCCCTACAAAACAATCTATTTGCATAATTCATTGCAATAATATTTATCTTTTCAGAGTTCAAGTCGCTTATTAAAGAGCTTCAAATATTCCTATAATAGGACACACTGTAAGAAGATAGTATGTACCTAAACATTTTCTACATAACAGTAGTATTACATTTAAAAAACACAATAACTTCCTACTTTTAAAGATATTCAAATTGCAAAATAAAATGCCAAAAAGCTGAGCATAATCAAGTGTCATAATCAAGATCATTTACACAAACTTATTTCAATCCTATGATCATACATAGTTTGCCATGACTAATGGCCATACAAAACATCACATTTCATATTTTATAGCTAGATTTTTGTTATTGAATATTGAATATTGAATTGAATTTTGAATTTTAAAAAATTGAAGTGTACAATTACAGAAGAGTAGAAGAATTTTAATACTAGGTTGAAAAGCATATAAATAAATAGAGTCATGGTTCTTTGCTATAGTACAATGCTTTAAGGTCAGATGATTGTAAATCTGTCAATGAACTATCCATTCCATTATGCAGTAACAGTAAAACCAGTTCAGAAGGATTTAAAGAGGAATAATTTTAAAGGTGAAACACATTATGGAAAATGCTTTTTCAAATTACATGAATACTTGCTATGAAATTTCCTGTCTCGATGACAGAATACCAGTGTTATAATAACCCTTATAAGGCAGTGATCTAAAACTCCACAAAATCTTGATTAAAAACATAAAACTATTCAAAATAATATGGTGTATTTTAAGCACATGTACAGTGGCTAACTAAAAGATTCCAAATCAAAATGTAACTGAGAAAAAACTACCATTTAGCGGTTATGCTTCTTGTGGGATAGAGAAAATACCTGTCTTATTATAAAAAAAAAAAGAAGTGATCTAAAACATCTGTGATAAGGCAATGGTGAACAGGACAGGTTTTAAGAATACACTAGTCCAAAGTCAAGATCATTTAAAGTCATCCTTGTGACAACAGCTCAAATAAACACAAGCAGTCTATCTGGTAAAAGGTGGTCTTGCAAAAAACCCAAACAAATGAATCATGCTGAGCATGAGAAAAAACTACATTCCTGCATAATGACATAGAAAAAAATCACTATTGTAATCCTACATCATCAGGAGACAATTAAGAAGGAGCAGAGAGACCATAAATTATTTCTGTATCTGGCAGTGATCGACACACTTTAAATAGTAAACAGCTAGTTCTGATACACTAATTTTGAAAATGATGGAAACAATTTGGAGAGGTAGTAGGCAAGAGCAACAGGAATGCCAAATAGCTTGAGAGGTTTGTGTAGCAGTGAAACAGATGCCAGGAGTTAAATATATTTAGCTTTTCGGAATAATTTTTTAGGGAGGAGCAAGCAGTTTTAAAGTAGCTTCCTTAGCAAAAGACAAACAGAGCTGATAGACAGATACAGTGAAAATTTCAGTGAGGTGAAGTGAACACAGATACATTCAGACTACAGAAATAAGACAAGATTTTAAAGTTTTGTCATATGACACACCATAACTGGGCTTCAAAAAACCCCTTTTTTAATAGTAATATGGACTTGAGACCTTACAGTGTACAGATAGTTGTTATAAAATCTTTATTTAAAGTATGCTCTGCCATGTTATCTCATGAACAAAAATTTAGTTCTAGATATAGTATTACTGAAATACTAATAGATGCTTTTTTCATACAATACTTAGGTACATGCAAATAAATGAAATTAAGTTTCACAACCTGCCAAAAGTAGCCTTATTCTACAATGAAAGAATAAGGGCACACAGAGATTTAGGAACAATTAATTCTGTTTTAGTGATCCGAAATGCCTAAATGCTCCTTTAAAGTATTTATATGAAATTTCACTCTTCAAAGTATTTTGTTAAACAGCCTTAGCTCCAAACATGCAGCATTTTAACTCATTATTTCACATTAGAAGATAAGATATAAGATAGATAAGATACACCTAATTCCTGATGAGCAGTATTAATTTGGTGTTAGTTTATGTGCATGACATCTAGGATTATTTTGCACCTCTATTTCAGGGCAAGTATCATTCACCACTAGATATGGAGTCTACCCTTTTCTTCATGTAACCCCTCAACTCATTCCCCTACCCTTTTCTTCATGTAACCCCTTGACTCATTCCCTGCACATCTTCCAACATGAAAGACAACTAAGATAACAGAAAGCTAGAAATACACAGGCTAATATTTGACTTTGCTACTTCATTTTAAAAGAGGAAATTAAAACCTTTTATTTTTGGAAAAAACACAGATTGACATGGTTCTTGATAGTCTAGCTTCTGTTTAGTCCTTCATTTGGACTCTTAAATTCCAACTATAGATATTTACTACTTGAGATAAAATCAAAAATAAATCTCTGGGCAAGTTAGAGGGGATTCAACATTAAGTACCTGCTGAAAGCAAGACACCACTGATTTCAGGCTTTGTAGGGCAGTGTGTAATTTTTCTCTTTTACTTCATCTCTTCTCTCTATCCCCTCTAATTTACACTGTTGTGGTCCCATTCTCATCTCAGGACCTTTCTTTGCTTTCATTCTTCTCCATCTTACCACTCAAAATTGTGGAGGGTATTTTTCAATTCTCCTTCAAATCAAAGAACAGACCATTTGTCTTACAATTCTGACTCACAAGTCACGGCTATGCTACAATAAAGCAGGCTGGAGGATTTTCTCCAGCAAAGGAACACAATAAAACTCCCATCCACATTACTAAATTTTATTCCCTTGAAAACATTATTAATAACATCCACACTGCCTAACTAGGACACTGCATGACACATGCCATCTTCTGATTTGGACTGAGGCATTGTTTAAGAGAGTTATAACTGACTTTGACAAAACTGAGACAGGGAGTAGCAACACCCAGTAGAGACAATTTAGCACAAGACAAAATACAGGCACGGAGCACACTCATGCACAGTATAGCCAACTGTGGCCTATGTTGAATATCTGCTACAGCTGTGTTCCATTTTCTAGTAGAGAAGTCATCACATAGACTTGTGTATGATGGATCTCACATTAAATAAACAGAAAGAAAATGATCACCAGGAGGAGCTGATATACATTAATTACATAAACATATTTAAAGTAAAATATTTCTAATCACTACAAGTACTGCTAGAATTGGTAGTCATGAATAAAAATATACATATTAAATAACATACATCTTATATATTTCTTTAAATTCTTATAGAAAAGCATGCAACACTTTGACAGCATGTTTCAAAGAACATTAAAAAAACTTTCTTAATATATTCTAACTTATAACGCTTCTATAGCTGGCAATATAGACACAATCTAATAGCGCTGCACTAACAAATCATTTTATAAAATATAGAGTACATATATTAAAGCTAGTACAGACATATTCTTAAAAGTTTATCCAAACACAGGTTTCATGACAGTAAATCCAACTAACAACACTATCCACCCAAGTAGAATTTTCTGGTTGTACAGGTGAGAGACTACTAGTAACACAAGTCCTGGATGTGGATTACTTTACTGGTACTTCTATCTGCTTGCCTCAGCTTTTTTCTTCAGACTGTCATTTGTTCAGAGCTGGAAGGACACGACTAACTGATGATATTTCACCAAACATCTTTTGTATAAAACCTTATCTTCTATACAAATTAAATACCCAATGGACAGGTTTCAGCAGGGTTAAGAAGACCTCTGTGAAAACACAACTGTGTGCACATATCGCATCTTTCAAATGGAGTCTAAAACAAAGAACTGATGTTGATTTATAGTGGTGACAAAGTTTCCATCAAATATTTGGCATGTTTTCATCAAACATCCAGGCATGTACATTGAAATTAACCTGAAATTTCTATAAAATTATCTACGGGGAGCAGAAATCACTAAGAATGCTGATGCCCAGCCATGCATGGAAAGCAAGGAGGCAAAAGCAATGGTAGAAGCAGATGTCTGGGTGAGAATGTGTTAGTTGGTAAAAGCCTGGCAGACTTTTACTGTTTGCTGGTGCTCAACAACAGAAAAAGAAAGCTTCAAATCTCTTGAACATGGAAATTGGCTTCAAAGGGCTGTCCTTCCTTTTTTCTCACAGAAGAAATGAAGGCAGAATTCACGGAAGAGGAGAGTCTCGGGTTTGGTGTGTTAGTATCAAAGGTCTGAGTACCTTCCCCAGAGGAATAGGGAATATATATACAGCTCATTGACAAAACATCATACAGCAGAACCCACAAGTCACACTTTCTGTCAGGATGCAACAAGTTGGTGATATGGGAATTCCATTGGTAATTCTTATAACGGATGGTATCAATGTATTTTCTTGATGGGAGAATGCAGTGATCCCAGACAGCAGCAGTGGTGGTAGATGACCACCAGGCAAATAGACAGAAACATTTATGAATCAAGGGAGAAGATTCTATGATATTTGACCACACACGTGCAAGATGGCACATGCCCCAGGAATCCTGCTTAGCCCAAAAAGCACCAGTGAAGTTTGGTCAGCATTTGTAGGAGAAATGGAAGGAATCACAAGAAATAAGTCCTGAAGATGAAAATTAGGTAGCAAGAAGGGAAACCTGTATGGTTCTCAAAAAATCTCCCAATGGTCCCTGTAGGTCTGGGGTGACAGGCAATGTTTTAATGCCTGCCTAAGCAGATAGCTCATGGAGCATGGATTCAGGTTCATCAGAAACTAGGGGCATTTTTGCAACAAAGAGAGTGTGTACAGAAGGCACTGAGTTTATTTGAACTGTAAAGGACACATAGCTGCTGGTACTTCAAATTTAGGAATGCCTTAACTAAAATTTTAAATTGTACCATTGGAAAAGTTTACACATACAGTAATGCTTCTATTCTACCTATAAACAAGAGATATTCTGTATCCTAAAATGAAGGACAGGTCAGGGAGGGACTAATACAAACAGGAAATGTAAAACATAGTGCCAGCAATAAAATCAAATTTGCACTAAATCTGACCTAAATACAGGTATAAACACTCTGAAGAGATAATACTGGGATGCAAAAATAGGCTCAATAAACAGCAGAATAAATATCTTGTGGAACTTAGACTCATATAAAAATAATAACCCAGCTGCCTCAATAAACAAACCAATAGATTCTAGGTTAAACACAAGCAAGTCTGTATTACTGACCACTCATCTGGGATGATAGTGTTGTATGCAAACAGGCAACAGTAATGAGAAATAAATTCACTGAACCTGGGGTAGAACTGACAGATGCACATAAGGATACAATGCAGTCAACAAAAAGTAGGCTCAGTCACTGCTTCACGGAGATCACAAGATTAGACTTAGTACTTGCCCTAGTCTTGAGTAGAGCATGCAGGATTTAGTTAAAATTGTTAGAGCTGAAAAGGTACTCTGTAATGGCAACTGCTATGCACTTTACATTCAACGTTTATGCAGCTGTGATCCCAAGAAGGCAACCATGTAAAAGTGAGGAATCTTGTTGAAAGGAAAAATAAAGGGGTCAGCTAAGAAAATTAAAACTTTATAGGCAGTGTGAAGAGTACTTGGTACTACTCTGGAAGCACAGAGCCAGTGAATGCCACTTATCAGAAGGGCTTAATTAAGAGAAAAAAGGAAACCTGCATGGCTAAACATGAGGTTAAGAAAAGTTATTATATGTAAAGATCAATGGATACATTCAAATGAAGAAAAAAAAAAAGGAACATAAGCAAATATAATTAAAAAAAAAAAAAGCAATAACAGTAAAGAGAATTCCAACACCTGCCAAAAAGAATCAAAATTAATAGCAAATTTTCAAATCTACCAGGAGCAGGAGGTCTGCCAAAGAAACCACAGGACCGATTTATGATCAAGATATGAAAGGCATACTCAGAGAAAATAAGGCTACTGAAGGGAATATAAATGAACACTTTTCATTACTGTGAAAGAAACGAGAGACTTTCCTCCAACATTCTTTGCAGCACAAAGGATGTATGGATCTGTCTGAAGTTGAAGCCACTTAAGAAGCAAATTGACTAAGTAACAGTAGCAAATCACCAGGGTCAGAGAGCATTCAACCTAGCCTGAAAGGAACTCAGGGGTGAATCAAAGCAAGAGCACTGGTCTCAGTAAATGAAGGCTACATCATTGAAAATAAAATCTCAGTTATTTAATATAAGGTTCCAGGTAAGGCTTAGGAAACTTAAGGTCTGTACTAAACAGACTCGAACAAACTATAAGAGGAAAAAAAAAATAAATCTCTAGACAGTGAGAGAAACTGTAACAACAGAATTGCCAAACATTCTGATGAACTTGCTCTATCTTGGAAGAGACTGTATTTTTTAAAGAGGAGTTATGGAAACATATGAACCATGAAGTCTTGAACAGACATACTACTAATAAAAATCAGTTAGAAAATAGATAACAAAAGGATGGATTAAATGCTTAATTCTCACAATGGAGGAAGGTCACTAGTGAGGTTTTACTGTTGAGTATGTTGCAACCTGCGTTACTTAAAATATTCACACAGGAAGAAATAAATACATAAATAAAATTTAAATAATGTTAGGAGTAGTAAGATTAACTTTGCTGCTTATTGAAAAAGGAAGAATAAATGAACTGAAAATATCTGCAAAAAATATTACAAAATAGTAACCTGGTAACAAAATAGCACACAAAACATGATAGCAGATCAAAAATAGTAAGAGAGATTATTTTTCCCATGTATGTTATTTATATAAGGAATTAGAATTGTTTCTGAAATCAGCCATTTCTATAAAGGAGTAAAACCTTGGGGTTAAAGTAGATGGTTCCATGATACCAGTGCAGTGTTCAGTAGTGGCCAGAAAAACAAATTTTTTGAAGTCTCAGAAAAAGAATAGAGACAAAGAACATCATACCACTGTAGAAATCCAGAGTTCACCACATTTTGAAAATTATACAGGTTTGGTCCCTTCATAGCTGAAATTACCGAGGTTCAGAAACCAAACCAAACCAAACAAACAAACCAACCAAACAAACAAAAAACAAAACAAACAAACAAAACCCAAAACACTAAGGCTGATGGAAACACAAAACTGCCCCTGTACAAGGAACAACAGGATAGGCTGTAACTCTTCATCCAGGAAAAGAGACAGGCTGGGGATCAGGAGGCTATTAAAATACAACAATTGTATAGAGGATAGTGAATAGGAATCAGTTTTTACAGCCTTTTCCAGTAAGAAAACCAGCAACTAGGAAGCATAAAATACTATTGTGAACTAAGATCAGAACAAATAAATATAGGCAGTTCTTTGTGCAATGTGTAGTAGATTCTAGAGTTTAGTGAGAAAAAAAATCTGGAAGTTGAAAGTCTACATCTGTTCAAGGGGATATTAGACAACTACAGCAAAAATAAATCTGTTAAGAATTAATACAAAACTGCATTTTGCTCAAGAAGGCACTGAGTAAGCTGGGGTAGAGCAAGTGTTAAGAAAAGCATCATATGTTCTTGCCCTGATTGGCTTTTCTAGGGAAACATTAATAGCTCCTGTTAGAAAAAAAAAAAAAAACAGTGGGCTCAGTAAATTTTAGGTCTGACTCAGTTCTGACCTTCTTACAAAACAACAAAATGTCATGACTACAAAATTTGGACAGAAACCCACACTAACTTTGCAAGCAACTATGAAAGAAAATTATACTCCCAAACTTCTTGCCGAAACTGAACTGCAATATTTATGGAAAAAAAAAAAATCTTCTTGTGACATTATTGATAAATTCATGCACATTTACAGCTGAAAAGCCAGTGTTTATGTCTCAGTCAAACATACAGACATACATACAAACAAATTTTACTTTTTAGTTACCTGCAGCCTATATATAATTTTTCTTTTCAAATTAATTTATTTATGGTTTGAGGCTAAAGTGAAGCATACATCTGTATCAGTCATTAAAAAAAAAAAAAAAAGAAACAGAAAAAATACAGAGCTACTGCACGACATCTGTGTAATTTTATTTCATAATAGGCAAGGAGGCAAGGAAAACTCTTCAGGAAGTTTTGCTAATTCTCAATCTGAACAGGAAAGCTGAAATATTTTTTTTTGGTTTTAACTACAATTTAGTTTTGCTAATAATATCTTTTAGTAATATCTACAGTTTATTAAAACTCTTCATTCTGAAGACTTCCAAAGGACTTGGTGTGTACACTATAATGATCCCTCATTCCAGTTGTGCTACAAAGCAGAAGTAATTACATACCTCCCATAGCACACCACATAGGAGACATCTTTTGGTTTATGTTTCTCAGAGATTAGAAGAAGAATAAATGCCCCGCATGAAACTTCAGAATACATTTAAATAGACAGAATGTAATTATTAAACTGTAATTGGCCAGGATACCAACATGAAATAGTTCTATCTTTCGGAGACCTTTTACTGTTGCAAGTTGTGAAGGATTTCATTATCTGTTTCTCAAAGCACTACTGCAATACCTACCACCACATGGGGTAAGAATTTGGCCATGACATTCTCTAGCACCTAAGTTCTGAGAAACAAATGCCTCAACCAGTGTCAAACATACCAGCAATGGGAAGAGAAAACAGATGTACTTGGTAAGTGCTTGACAGGCAGTTTGATCTGCTTGTACAACAAGCAGTTCTTTGAGCAGGTAAGCTGGCTGTCACATTGGACAAGTCTATAGTGGAAGAACGTGTATTCTGGAAATGTATTTTGAAGTACAAACTGTAAAACCAACAAGGCCAGTAAAATTTTCACTTTCATAATGCTTTATGTATTAAAGGAAAGTCATATTGCACATGTCTGAGTAAAACTTGTTTTATTCTGAAGCATGATAACACTGGACCATATAGGTGTTGACTGAAAAGCTTGCATATGTTCAAAGGCAACTGTACTGCACTTAAGAAAGCAGCCTACTCTTCATGAAAGGATAAGATTTATAGCCACTGAGCCACTAGCTAGGTACAGAATCAAAAGCAGATTTTAGGGATGAGATCCATATAATTGCAACAGTGGAAGGATAGAATTTAAATTTTGGGACAGAAGCAATATTTAAGTGTGATCGATCTGTCTTCTTTTTCGTCACTATCACCCTCATGGAATGTTTGCTCTGCAGGAGGGCCAGAGCAGGACCAGTAGGTTTGTAGCTCATCAAAGCTTATAGGTCAGAGACAGGGAATTTATTTCAGACAGTATCATTTTCTGTTTACTAGGGCAAACAACTCCACTGCAGAATAAGCTATTAAACATGTGAATAAGCAGAAAAAAATATTTTCTGCCCTAACTTCAGATGCTGCTAGTCATAGTCCACAGTGCAAGTAATATATTCTTAAAATTCACCCTCTATCTTGCTTATATGTAATTCCAAAAGGTTTTAGAAATCCAAGGAAATCCAATTCCAGAAGAGCTATGGATTGAAACGGCTCATACAATTACACAGAGGGAAGAGGGGCCTTAGAAGGTCTCAGTCATCAATACTGAAATAAAGACCAGTGGGACAGAAAGTTTCAAGACCTCAAAGAATGATGCCACACAAGAATATATTGAAAACCAGATGCAAAATAAATTCTAAAACACAGAAGACACAGACAACATACATAAGAACACCTTGTCAACACCTCTATAGAGAGGAGAATGCTTAGTAACAGGAGGTGTAATGCTGCTTGTAACAGCTATTAAGAATAATGCAGCTGAAAAAAAAAAATCCTGTAATTTTAATAGTTCTCTAAATTACAATGGGAATTATCACTCATTTTGAAATTATATGGTCAAATACCCATCTTTTAGGTATGAGATAGCTCTTGACATATAAAATTTATTATATTCTTTTAAAATACCATGACTCAACAGAAAAGTTTATCTCTGGAAAGGTCTTCTATACCTTTGTATTTGTTCATATGAAGTGACAGGACTGGAACTTAATGGGCAACATGGGAAGGCAATTATAGTCCATATTATTGGTATTGATTTTATTGAAACTTTATATCCACTTGTCTATGCCTACCCATATGTCATTACCAGGTTGTTAACACCTAGTACTGCCACTTGAGGTAAAGACTCTTTCATTAGGAAAAATAATATATGTATCTACCTTAATGAACAAGGTACTAAAGGGATTTCAGGAGATTCTGCTTGAAGCATCCCCCACCCCCTGATATAAATGGACATGTTTAGAAAAAGATTCTATATGTACCCCATTTCCCTTTTCTGTGCCAGTCAACATGAAAATATAAATGAATACACATATTATTTCCAAACATCAAACTGAAACACATCCTAGAAAATGCCAGAACACTTGAAATAGACCATCTTTCCCAGATTTTGTTGAAACTATTCTATAAGACAAGCTGATTCTTTGATGACACCCAAGCTCTTGTTGAAAGACAAAGTTTGCCAACGCTTTGAGTTACTTTTCTATTTTTTCCCTTCTATTTAATCAGTGAGTGTAAGACCACTGTGCTGACTCTAGCAGTGCCCTCCTGGGCTACCCCATCCCCCTGCCATAGGGCAGGGAGGTCATGTGGGGAATCACTATGCTGGCTTCTCTCCTGGGTGAGCATCTCCCCCACTGCAGGACCTCAATGCTGAGTGACTTGTCAACATTAACTACAGCCATAGCTAAACATGTTTTGGTACCTGAGCCCACCTAGTCCTCACACTCAAACCACAACAGACTATTACAGATAGCAGACTATTCCTTAAGCAAAGTAAGCAGCTAAACAGGAAGAGAGGAGCATGTGAGAAAAGAAATAATTCATTGCTGCATTGTTCAGAGTGATTAAGACTACTTTTTTTTTCTGTTAGATAAATAAACTTTATTCCCACTTGTCCTGGTGTGGGTGAGAACAGAGCTGGTTCTGTTCAATGATTTTACTTTTCAGTTCACTTCTTCTAACTAATTGCACTTTCTGAAGTGAGCAGCCTGTTTTCACAGACAGTGTCTGCTGCTGGCAGTGGTAACACCCCATGTTTAGAGCTACTACCAAGGATTGGTGTACAGACCAAGGGCACTGCTGGATCTTGTGCACCACATTGTGGGGTGCAGGAAAGTGAAAGGCCACACCTGCAGGGAGGAGGGGACAGGGCAGGTGACCCCAAACTGACCAACAAGGTATTCCAGCCCATGTACGTCATATTCGGTATAAAGCAGAGGGATCTGGAGAGTCTATAGCTTGCTCTCTCTATCTGAGGGCTCCCAGGCTCTTCTCCCCTCTTAGACTGCTTTGCCAGCTTTGCTTGGCTTGGCTCAGGTCCTCTTTTGGTTCCTTCCTCGGAGCATCCAAGACCCTGTCCATTTTGCCTTCAATCCCAGTCGGTGTGTTCCTGAATCCGGTACCAGAATCCAGCTCCTGAACACAGCTCCCGTCTGCTGCAGGGCCCAGACTGGGACTCCCCCGGTGCCTGCTCCACAGCATCAGTGGTGATGGTGATGTAATTACCATCAGGGGGGTTGGGTTTGATACTGGTTTTGTACATATATGTACATATTCTATTCTTCTTAATATTATTATCATTAAAGCCATTCTAGTTTCCTTTTCTAATTGCTCAGTCTCTCTCCCTTATTCCTTTTCTCTTCCACTTTGGGGAGGGAGGGGGTTTAACAGAGAGTGTCTGTTACAGGTCTAAGGGGCCACCCTGACCCTAAACCATGACACCACTATTACAGCTGCCATTTCTTAGAAAGAGTAGTCTCAAAAGGCCTCCTTACTTGTTGAAAGTAAGATGTCACATTTACTATAGGTACTACCTGTTGGGTTGACAATAGAAAATAAAGGCCAGTCTTAGGCAAGAGTGGAAATAACAGCAGAGGTTTTCACCCAGGCCCTTGGGAAACATTAAGGCCAAAGAAAGAAGCAAAGTGCAAAATGAAGTGTTAAAAGGGAAGCCTGCAACCTGTCCTACATGAAGAAATGGAAGAAATGGTCTGATACCCAAAGGGATAAGAAGATAGATACTTTACATATAAGCCATAATTTTTTCTTAGTAACTCTTGAAGCCACAAGTAAGATATGAGATAAAAAAAATTATTGAAGGAACAGATCTTGTAAGAATGCGACACCTTGTAAAGTGTGTCATAAAATGCAAACATTCTGCTGATTGTTGCATATACAAAAAGAACAAAAGAAGATGTGGTAGAGAACATGAATATGTGAAATCTTTCAGGAATCTCGTCAAGATGAGGAGGTCCCATGACAAGGATTTTGTCAGCTCAAACCCTACACCTCTGCAGCCCCAGAGCTTCCTCAGCAAATTGTTCTACATGTATTTAAATGTTCTGCCACATACAGAAATTTCCACTTCTGTTTACACAATTTTCATGTCTCACTGATGTGCAGTGAATTTCAACATACACAGGAGAATGCTGTAGTCACCTATTGGCTGACTCTCTTCCTAGAAATACATATTTTGAACTACAGTAGGGGCTGCTCTTGCCAAAATTATTTCCAGATGGAACTCAGAAGAAACACCATACCAAGGAAAGAGGTTGTGTGCAGCACTCTAATGAGTGCTGGATTGTGATTAATCACTGAGTCTAACAAATACAAGCAGCTACATGATAAGGCTAGAACCATGTAGCCTTATGCTGATATGTAAAGGTATCATATGACATATCAAACTGCATGTCAGATGAGCTGCAGTGCCATCCATCATCTATGACTGGTGCACAGAGATTCCTTCTTCCACTATGTGGCTGTCCAGGGTCAAAGAATACTCAGCTATAATCCAGAAAGCACTGAGTTTTGATTGCTTCCTTACTCAGTGCTGTTACTACTTACATATGTACCACAGCCTTTATTAAAAAATCATGAGTATACAGAAATCTTAAGAAATCAGTGGAGCATGAAGAAAATGTAAATGTCACACAGTTAGTCACTTTGGTCAGACTGAATGTGCCACATCTGTGCATTTCCAGAAGTCATTCATATTGCCTTTTTGGGAATTAGCCAGGTAAACAATCCAAGAATCACTGAAAAAGAATGTAAGAGCTTTTCTGTAAAATTACATTGGGGCTGGGGTGTCAATCTAAGAACTTTATTACAAGTAGGATTTTCTATATTGTTGTTTATAACATGTCTGGTTTTCGGGAAAATCTTTTTGCTCAAAGGATGCCTGTATAAACTTTAGTCCCAGGTCTCTACAATTTTTAACAGACTGCTTTATATTCTAAGAAATTGCTGTATTGGTTAAAAAGACAGTGTAGCTGAGAAAGTGGAACAAATTATGGAGACAATGGAAATGTAAATCAAGAAACCTCAAGACAGAGAAGGAAAGACACAAAAATCATCATCTCTGGTATCACATGATGTCTCATTAGCTACTTCCATGAAGATGAAGAAAGCTGTAAGAAGAGACAGGTAGACAGAAAGCAAAAAATAAATATTTTGAGTGGGAAAGAGTTTTGAAACTTAACTTCTTGCATTTTACAGAATCTCACCTTTTCCCAAAAGGACAGGAAGAAAGCAGCTATAAAAATCGACTGAGGCATGACCAGTGCTGTCAAGTTTTGTTTAGAGACAAAGCAGATCTTTCCATATGCTAGCAAAGATCTGGGACAGCTGCAGAGAATCCTTGCTAAATATGGTATATTAAGGTATTTTAATCAGTTTATCTTATAATAACTCTTTCTATTACTGTAGATCAAAGGGGTTGTTTGTTTGTTTGTTTGGGAGGGGGGTTGGAGGGAGTGGAAGGGGGTTGGTTGGGGGTGTTTTTTTTTTTTTTAGAGTAACATGAAGTCACTCATTTTATTTTCAAAGCTTGCAACCTAAAGGAGGATTAAACAAACAAAAAAACAGAACGAGATTGTTCTCACACAAAGGATGAGACTCAACAGTCACAACTTGCAGAAAAGGAAATTCCAACTGAACATACAGGAAACAATTTCACAGCAAAAGTGGTTAAGCATTAGAAGAGGCTGCCCAAAGAGCTGGTAACATCTCCATCATTGAAGATACTCTAAACATGAATTGACAAAGCCCTCAGTAACTTGCTCAAACTTGGAAGCTTTCCCCACTTTTAGTAGTGGGTTGTATTAGATTACCTCAAGATTATTGCATGATCTAGTAATTATTACATGAACCTAGTAAATATGACCATGACAAATCCCATGGTGTTTTATTCACCAGAGCATGGTGATCATATTAATTGTGTCTGAATGAAACACATTCAGTCTTAGTACAACTTCACAAGAATAAGGACTTAGAAGTCCTCCACTAAGCTGTAAAATGCTTAATTTTGGACAGGATGTTTCTCTGGCAAGTGGTATCAGAGGACCCAGAACTGTTCCCCAAAACTGTTCTCAGGCTGATGATACAGATTAATCTATGCAGGTCATCTACACATATGAATTTTCAGAGTTATTAACAACATATACAGGACTCAGTGGAAGATAGGATTATACTTCTTTCTTTTCCTGTTAAAAATAAGCTGATGTCTTTCAATTTAAAAGGCATCCTATAACAATGAATTATAGCTAAATCCTGCCAGAATACAGCTGTTCTTTATTTGAGTAATTTCATTTGCATTTACTTTGCACAATATGTCATATGTTGGCTAGTGAAGACAATGATAAATGGTAGAGGTTACACCCATCCATATCCCACATACCATAAGTGGAAAGGCTCATGCTTCCATCATAGTCAGATATTTTGCTCCTAACTGGTGAAGATTTTGAACTGTTCATAAGCTCTCACACTATAGTCAGTTTTTACCAGTCATAGATTCATTTAGGTTGGAAAAGATCTTTAAGATCATGGAGTCCAACAATTAACCTAACACTACCAAGTTCACCACTAAACCTAAGCACCACATTTACATGTATTTTAAATACCTCCAGGTATGGGGACTCAACCACTTCCCTGGGCAGCCTGTTCCAAAGAAGTTTTTCCTAATGTCTAACCTACATCACCCATGGTGCAACTTGAGGCCATTATCTCTTGTCCTTTTGCTTGTTACTTGGGGGAGGAGACCAACCTCCCCCTTGCTACAGCCTCATTTAAGGTAGTTGTAGAGAGTGAGCCCTTGAGCAACCTAGCTGAGGTCTTGAGCAACCTAGTCTAGTTGAGAGGTGTCCCTGCCCATTGCGGGGACGCTGGATTAGATGATCTCTAAGGTCCCTTCCAGCCTAAGCCATTCTATGATTCTATGACAGTAAGGTCTCCCTTCGGTCTCCTTCTCTTCAGACTAAACAACTCCAGTTCCCTCAGCTGCTCCTAAGACTTGTTCTGACAGTCCTGACAGTCTGTTCTGGCTCCGGGTGTAATAGATTAATTGAAATTTTAATAAATACATATATTTGTACATGTGCCTGGATTACCAATGTTGTACTGCCTTTCTTCTATCTTACTGATATAAGCACTTACCCTCACACAGCCTCTCTATGTCTCAGGGAGAGATTATTGTTCAGGGATATTGTGGCAGATAAAGCTGCCCTGACAAAAACCTAACAGAAACCTGACAATCATCAGGGGTTGCCTCATGGCCATTAAATGGCACCTCAAGATCCAAGCCCATAACCTGCCTTTGTCAGGGGCTTGCTCCCAATTTATCAGAATGACCACAGTCATTCTCACAAGGCTATAAATAAGAGCCCTGCAGCAGAGCTGATTTTGAGTTGGTTTCCTCAAAGCAAGTGAGTTTTGCAGTTGTGGACTCCTCCCCTTGGACTGGAACACCATCTAAGGATACTTCCTGAGACTGAGTGAGTCCTCACCCTCCCTTTACAGAATGAGTACTTCTTCTGGATATATCCTTAAGTGAGCCCTTGGTCCTCTATGAGTGGCACACCTCCTTTTTGGGTACCCTTGTGTGGCAGGTTTCCCCTTTTACGATTGAGTGTGAACACATCTTTCTAGAAAGAATAATTCTTGAAGTTTAGGAATTAGTTGTGTGGTAGTATATTCCCAGCTGACATCCAACATTGTCATTTAATTTTGTCAGGAGTGCCAAGTAACTTTGGTTACAATAAATCTGCACTTTGGGTAGCTACAGCTGTCTCTTTTGTGGGTACCTCTGTGACAGAGATCTATGGTATCCTTTGCATACTTCTGTTCCATTATATTTATTAGTCCTTTTACTTAAGATACTCTTTTCACCTTTAATAATAAAGGTTTTTTGGTCATGCTGATGAATACTCATTATTTACTTTATATCACTAAGTTTTTAACTGTTCTCGAAATGACAGCAATGCAAGCTTATGAACTTCAATAATAAAGATCCTAAGGAATTATTTGATAGCTATCTTCTAAATATCTAGGTCAGCTTACAAGAGCATGAAAAGCAAATAACAAATGGTTAAATAATATATTCTTCTCCATACAAGTGATCTTAACTTCAAAAGGAAGAGTCTTTTTTAATCATCCAGTTGATGTTTCCAGAAAGACAGAAAATGTTAATTTGCTTTTTAAAAAATTATTTTGCACTAAAATACCATACACCAGTGATGGTAGAACAGGCACCATGCAAACAGTAATATTAGTAGTTATCTAGACAGAAATTTCCTTGGGTAAAAAAAAAATAAAATAGCTTTTAGACTTCAATGCAGATGTGTTCCCTAAAGGTTTGCTAAAATAACATTCTTCTCTATCCTTATTAGCAGCTAAGTTATAAAGAAAAAGCCACAGCACTCTCATCAGGGATTTATACAGTACTTTCAGGCACTGTTACTACTTTTTGAATCAACAAAACGACTAATCTTGATATTTTTCTTCCCTATTCACCTACCCTTCATCATTCAGATAAAGTCCAGCTAAGACACAGCTTGTGAAATTCGACAGTTGAGCACCCATGATGAGAAGAGTTTTGTTACTCTAATTCTATTAGATTCGTGTAAGGCTCTGAGGAGTCCTCTTCCAATCAAGATGCCAGAAGCCTGCATTAGAAATCTGTTTGTCTGACCACTGACCAAGTCGGAGAGAATTCAGCTCTGTGAGGACTGATTTTGATAAAAAGCCAGGTGCATTTATTTTCTTTTTCTTACTTTGCAAGTGGAATTAGCAAGGAAAACACGATACAGAAATATAACACAAAGTAAAAGAAAAAACCAGCAACTTCCTTCTGAGTATATGAGAGGCATAAACCCGTGGGCTGACAACAGGAGAAGGATGATAGCAATATACATGGAAGAAAAACAAATAATATTAAGGGAGTGAGGTGCTGTATGTAAGAAATTAATTTTAGCATGTGGAATGACAAAACATTAAAGCAAAATCATCCCTTAAAGAATCATGACATATAAAAATGAATGCCTTCCTGTTTCTCCTTTAACTGAAAATGTATCTCTCCTGAACACTCACCAATTCTGATGCAACCATGCATTCTTCTTTTTCCTACAAATCTGAACACCCCAAAGATAATACTACATCACAAAGACTTGTTTATAATGCTTGGATTTGCTGAGCCTGAAGTTCTGATCTTGGTGGAAAGATCACATAAATATAAAATATATAAATATCATATATAGTTATGTATACATTATTTTTATAAATGTGATAGTATATAACAAAACATTAGAAAATATTACTTCCCACAGTGGTTCCAATTCCAGAAGGATTTTTACAGATATTTAAAAGCTATCTTTTCTACTGTGAAGAATTTCATTATTTTTTCTACACACATATTTCACAAACCATGCTCTTCTGTCATTACTCTACATCCAAGTCCAAGATACCAAGAACTAGTGAAATGGGCTGAACTGCCATTAAATTACAGAAAGCCAGCTCTGTAATTTCTCAGCAAGGGTGAAGTTAAAGGTAAGACATAATGAATGGCAGAATGGCAAAATATAAAACAAGAAAATATCTAGATGATGGTAGTAAAGGTATTTTCTAGTGAGAGCTTTTGATCCTTGGGGATAACATCTGTTGCTGAAAGTCCAACCCATGACAGTAGCACTAGTGATCACTGATGTCTTTGCCAGACCTCACCATAGCATCCAGAACTGGATGGGCCTAGCAGAACTAATTGTGTACAGCTGCAAATCCTCTCCTCGGTACTCCTCAGGATCAACGAGCCTATCAGCAAATGCATCCCATGAATGCTGTCCCACAAAACTGGCTGGAGAACAAAGTATTACCACAAGTAGACGCAGAACTTCATTTGCAGTATTTTTTTAATTGGCATATCCCACCTAAGAAGAAAAACTACTTTATAAACAGATTATTTTTGTTTCCCCTCCTCCATGTCTGAGGTAACTACAGAAAGAAGGCAAAGAAGTTATTTCTATTTTTGTTGCAAATGAACTAGTTTGATGAATGACCATGTATAAAATAAAGATTAACTATGAATACCTGAGAAAGAAAAAGCACAGAAAGAAGGAGAATAAATCAGTAAGACAAAGTGATTGTTTATGACTGCTACAGAATTGACTTTCAGGTTACAATTTTCTATTAATATTTTGAATCATACAGCACAGGGATGAAAACTATTTTCTTGAACCACTTGAAAATTAAAGCATTTATGTCTTTGGAATTTATCTTGAGTAAATGCAAATGTAAAACTTCAGAATTACCAAAAACAGTACTGGAAAACTACCAGCTATTTCAGCCCAATTTCAAATTTTTGTTCTGAGCTCCTATATACTAGCAGTTTTTATACTGTAAAGAAGACTGTGCTCATCCTCATGTTAGATTTCATTGGTGTTTATAGTAAATGCTAGTGTTCCAAAATTTTGGTTTTAGTTCAAAGCATAATACAGTAAAAGAAAATGCTGTCATGAAGACACAGTTTAGGCCATTTTTCTCATTAGAGTTTGACAATAGAAACTTGTGATGACTGAACATAACATTTTCAGAAAGGGACATCTTGTGAGGGACATGGAAAAACAACAAATCAGTGCCTTATAATTTAGTTTTCAGAGTCTGCAGCAAGAAAAATCAAGGATGAGAGAGAGACAGTGTTAACAATGTCTTCCAAGAATGGTCAGCCTGGCAGGACTGGCCACACTATTTATTAACAGTATTAAGTGGGAGAAATCCCTTCTGAATGGATTTCATACCTAAAGCTACATAATACTTTGTAACTGAAACCTAAATTAACTTCTGAATTTCCTTGGAAATTCCTTGGAATTTCCTCACTTTTACACATGGATAGTACTTCTATAGCCTGAAAACCTGTCTACATTTGAAATAGTCCCAGGAATCACTCCTCTCCAGGCTTACCCACTTTGTAATCATTACTGGTTGTGAAATACAGTGAAGGAACATCAGCTCATGTTGTATGCAGTGACTGCATATCCTAGTTCTGCCTTCTCTGCAGGGACTCTTACTTTCCAGAATTTATTTCAAAATCCAGCTCATAAAGTATTATCAAAGCTTATCTTCCTGTCCTGTGTTCCACTGGGATATATTTATTTAGGGTAAAAATGCATCAAAATAAAAATCAACCCAAATCTTGATAATAAAAAGAAGAGGCATACCTGGTGGGCTGTCCAGGGTGGGCTTTTTGTTCCGCTTTAGGGTTTGGGTTTTTTTTTTTTTTTGGGTGGGGG